>CM059205.1:28116465-28189982 GCA_030347435.1 Clarias fuscus
ACATGCAAAAACACATTTACTCGTCTCACACACACACACACCTCTGTCTTTATCCCTCTCTCTCTCTCTCACACACACACACACACACACACACGCACACACACATACTCATATATCACACACGAACACACACGAACACACACACATCACAAATGTTTACACACACACATTCACATCTCTCTCTCGCACACACACATGCAGAAAAACACACATACATCTCACAGACACACACACACACACACACACACACACACACACACACACACACACACACTAACACCACATCACAAATGTTTACACACAGACACACACACCAAACACAAACATGCAAAAACACATTTACTCGTCTCACACACACACACACCTCTGTCTCTCTCTCACACACACTAACCCTCACATGTCTCACACACACACACACACACACACACACACACGTCACACACACACTAACCCTCACATGTCACACACACACACACACACACACACACACACACATACACACACACACTAACGCACTCAACAAATATTTAGGGACTAATCAGCCCTGTATAGTGTGTGACGTGTGCAGGTTGTGCGGTGCACTCGGGTGTTGATGGCGCAGGGTGCTTGTGCCCGTCATCTTTGCTTGCAACTATATTTTTATTTGTGTTTATGTTTTGCAAATCATTTTAATAGATTTTTTACATTTAAAATTAAACTTTAATTTCTGGCAGAAAAAAAACCTGAGTGTGTGTTTGTGTATTTCATGTAATGCAAGTGTAGATCTGTTAATGAGGTGAGTCTGTAGTTTGCGAGTGTTCCACAAGGTGAGCAAAAAAACAAAAAGAATAATTAATTGATAAACGAACAAGTCTTATATTACGAGTACTGAGTATCATGGAGTATCATGTAGCGCGCATGCATGCATGTCTTGTTTTGACGCCGAGCGTCACGTGATCACGACTGAGCCAATGGTTCTTCTCTCTCTCGCGCTGTGGAATTGTGGGTAATTGTCTCCCATGCTCGGTATAGTCAACATCCGTGCGTGCGTGTACTGTTTACTATAACACTGTGACCACGTGTGTGTAAAACGTCTTTTATTTCCTTTAATGCGCGCATGAACTGTTTATTGTAACACATGTGTGCGTAAAGCAAAAGCAAGATCCTGTTTCTCACTCTGTGTGTAAGAAAGCACTGATTACATTAGTGTGTGTGTGCATGAGTGTCATTTAGAGAGTGTGCCTTCTCCTCTCGCCTTCACACACACACATACACACACACACACACTCTAATGGAACCCCCGCTCTGTCGCGATTATTTTCAAAGGTAAAGTGCAGGTTAATTGTTTTATTTTTACTTACAGCAGTGATCCCGTTAGTATGTGTGTGTGTGTGTGTGTGTGTGTTTGCGTGTGTGTGAAAGTCTCCTCTCAAATAAGAGGGCGGGGAGGGCTGCTGTGTAAGACGAGAGGAGGGACGGGGGAGAGAGGCATCCCTCCTCTCGTCTTACTTTAGCTTCACACACACATACACATCGCATGTGTGCACAAACACACACGCAGACATAGTGCGTGCGCATAAACACTAAGTGAAACACTTATTTGTCTGGATTTATTTTTACTTTTTCTACAATAAAGTGCAGATTAATTTGTTTCATTTTTACTTTATATTTTGTATTAATTATTTCTCATAGGGAAAATTTGCTGTGATTTAAAAGTGTTTTGACATACAAGCACGCTTCCAGAATGAATTATGCTCGCAATCCAAGGTTCCACTGTATTTTCTCTTTAATTTGATCTCAGTTCTTGTGAATGTTGTTAGCTGGATGATTGGATGTGTAAATGTATTTATAATATTTTTTCATAATCCTGTGTGAAATTGTCACTTAGTGAATGTACTTAATTCTGTTCCTGCTGATTCTCCTATTATGTGAATAAAACTTTGTGTCTCTGGAGCAGCTGGTTTATTGTGAAGTATTTATTTTTATTTACATTTTTTATGGGCGTTATAAATAACAGTACAAAATAATTGCAAAATATGTCAATTCTTTAAGAACAGTTTTATTAACAAAATATAAGCTTAATTAAATCAACTTGGAGCCATCAAAACAAAACACGTGTTTAAACATGCAATTGTCAAAACTATCATTTGATCCTTTCCTTGGCTTTCATCTGGGGAGGATTATAAGAGTCGAATAAAAATCTACGTGAACATCAGTAATGAAATCATTTAATTTAATAGTATTGCAGTTTTGTATGAAAACACACTAGTCACACCAGGAATTTCTCTCTCTCTCTCTCTCTCTCTCTCTCTCTCTCTCTCTCTCACACACACACACACACACACACACACATCATCAAATTATTATTATGGCATGTAAAAATCTATTTTTGACCCTTTTGTACCCAAGCATGTAGGTGAAATGCAATACAAAACTCTTCTTTAAATTGAGAATGAATTTACACAAATTGGATAAAGAACACGTCTTTTATAATCATTAAAGCTGTCAGTCATTTTGGAAACTCTTGTGTTAAACTGAGTGCTTCGTTTTCATCACGTCTCTGCTGAGAGGATTTGTGCATGTATCATACCTTCAGTTCTCTTCTTTTTGAAATATGTCAAAAGCTGTGCTTGAACTGTTCTCTTGTCCGTTGTGAAAATGCGAACAGCATGAAAAATGATGTCAACTTTCTGATTGGCTAATTGCTGTTAGTAGTTCGTAAATGATCATATATAGAGAGTTTTAATATTTCATTTTCATGACGAATTTCACATAATACACAGCATTATTAATCTGAAGGGGATGGTGGTTTTACAGTGAGGATGGTTTTTGTCTTCTTTTTTTTTTTTTTCAAATGGAGGGTGCCATCCTCCCTCATCCCCCCCTCAAATCGAGCCCTGCCCTCAGCACACACACACATTCTTATCTAATACGGAGTGTGTACTTAAAACTCACCCTCAGCACACACACCTTCCGAGTTACATTTATAGCCAAACTGCAGAGTGGTTTTATGATCAGAGGAACTTTCACGTGGACACACATCCCTCCTGTACTGTTCCTGATATCAACACCATCACATTTCATATTTCACATTTCAATCAGGTCATGTACAGTGGTGGCCAAAAGTATTGAGACAAAACTGAATTTCAATGTTTTAATGTCATTCTCAACTTAAGATAATGAGACATTTGTATTAGGAAGGAAATCAGGTGTAAAAACCTGTCAAAACTAATATGTGAAGATTGTGATCTGTATGGTGACTTCTGAATGAGAGCAATATCACAACAGTATTAACTAATAATAACTAACAATATTATGTTGCTATGGTTAGCTTATTATAAATCATTAAACATAAATATGTCAACATGGTCAGTCACTTACCCTTGTACAGCAAAACCCAGTCCACATAAAGGTCAATTGAAGCCATATAGTTATCACTAATATGACGAGTGCAGCATGAGATATAAATTATTTTAGATCATGTATAAGCCCAATGGTATTAGAGTAATAGTAGTTATTCCTAATATAAAACCATGAATGCAGGCCAGGGGTGTGTGTCTCATTTAGGAAACATTCCATTTAAAGAGGTAAGAATCTTAGAGTGTATTCAAACTTGACATGTTTGGTTTGATTAAAACAAATTCTGGTGCAGTTGTTCTGTTAATGCGGTTCACTTGAACAAATGTGAACGCTGACACCTGACCTCTGCAAATGAACTGAGACTGTTTGAAAATGTGGATCTCTGTCGACTTCCAGATGAACTCTGGTGCGGTTGGTGATTGAAATGTGAACAAATTGCGACCCAAAGATATATAAAGTCTGATAATGATGAATGTACCTGAGAACTTTCACCGGTCAACTCTGTATCTGTGACAGCCCATGTAAAGGCAGAATTTTGACGGACAGGGAGAGAGAAGTCAGAAGTCAGAGCTACAGTACATCACCTGTGTTAGTTAGCATGACACTTGACGATGTTCCAAAAAATGAAATGTCTTAAAGTCATTAACAAATTAAACACTGTCAAATTAAATGTTAAATTGAATGAGCATCCCCAAAGACATTCACTATGGACAGATCACCAGAGCACACAAACAAACTTCATATCCTAGCAGAGCTGTGTTCAGTGACAAGAGTGAAGTGAAGAAAATGTTCGGGAGCATCCAACAGTTTGAAGGGATTAATGAAATGTTTTATGTTTTTGAGCACTCTCATTACTGAACGCAGCCCTGCTGTACTATCACACACTCATGTGTTCTTGACAATCAGACAGATTTAGGAGTGTGAAGAGTCTATCAAAGGATTAAAGGTTTGATGCTTGCATATTTATTTATTTATTTATTTTATTTTGCACAAGAGGGTCGCCACTAGTTGCTGTATGGATAAAAATTAGTCACAAAGGTTAAAACATTAGTCTCATTGGTGACGTTTTATTCTCATTATCTGGAGTCATGCTTGTGTGACCAGTTGTCAGCTGGTAAAGACACCAACATATACTGTATAATGACCAAGCCTTCTGTTGTGTCTTTTGGTTTGATATTTAAAATGCAGGAGTTATTGTAATGCAAACTAGGACTTTATCCTAGTGAAACAAAACTAATGTGTCATTTTATACATTGGTCCAAACAAAAGAACTGAACTACAAGTGTGAACACACCCTTAAGCACTGTGCAAGAGAATTTTAGCTTTTACAGTATATACTGTACGTAGTTGCCCCTACTTGTTAAAGTTGCTGTGGTGTTAAAGGGTGCTGTCGTCCTTGAGGGTCTGGGTGACTATGCAGCAGTTTTAGGAGTGGTGTTTGGTCAGGTCTGTACTCTGTACACTAAATTCCAAAAGGACTGGACATACACATTTGAAAACAGTGTGAGACAGCTGACTTTTTTGAATAGATAAAAAGTTGGACTAAGTCAATCCTAGAGAAATGTACAGGTGAAACTCAAAAAATCTGAATATCGTGCAAAGGTTCATTTATTTCAGTAATGCAACTTAAAAAGGTGAAACCCATATATGAGAGAAACTCATTACATGCAAGGAAAGATAGTTCAAGCCGTGATTTGTCATAATTGAGATGATTATGGCGTACTGTACAGCTCATGAAAACCCCAAATCCACAATCTCAGAAAATTAGAATATTACATGCAATCAATAAAACAAGGTTTATACGTAGAACAAAGTATGATCTTGAAGTATACCAGTCAAATGCAAACATATTACAGCTTTGGTAGATTCTGTACAGGTCATTCAGTCGGTAAAGCACGTGAATTTGTCAATCTAGTGAAATTGAGTGGCAGATTCCTGAACTCTGTGAGCACTTCGTGACACGCAGCTCGAAACACTTCATACAGCAAAGTGTGTGACTTTCTCCAAGTGTGCATGATAAAACTAAATTTTATCTATTTTCTTGTTTCCCAGTAAATCTATTGTGGCGAGATATCATGTAAATTAGGTATAAATCTCCTGAGTAGACCAAACCATGACACTGAGCCTGAAGATTTCACTCTTGTGAAATGGGATCCATTTCCTCTGTTATGTGTGTATGAATGGAAGCTCTGTGAGTTCAGTAAATGCTATGATGATAGTTAAAACATGTGCATGCACCATAACTATTGCCACAGATCATATGCCAGTAAATACATTACACTGTATATCACACATCCCAAGTTTTCTCATCTTAAGATGAGCACAATTGTAGTTAATGTAGAATTAAGCAGAGTGCACATGAGAAACCCTTATGTAATAAACTGGGGCGCCCTCATGTGTCATTGGTTAAAAGTAAAAAGGATGAGTAGGAAAATTTGGACCTTTGCATGACATGTTGTATGAATGAAAGTGATTAGGAATGAACCTCTTATCCAACAGTAACGTAAAGCCCCAGAGACACTAATGCCGATGCAATGCTGTTACATTTTGTGGTAAGGTGTAAAAGAACTGGGTACATTAGAGCTCACAAGACCTGGCCAGGCAGAAAATTAGGTTATCAGTATGTAAAGCCTTTTTTGATGATGATTCACGTTTATCGTCATTCACTAAAAATTTATGAGCTAAGGGCGGGCATGACGTAGGTTTAATCAAGTCAAACTGTAGGTTCTACACACTTCATACAGTCTCCCCTTCTACCTGAGGCTATTGCTGAAATCATTTCAGTGTTTAATTCTTTATTGAAAGCTGTTGTCATATAGTAATACACATCAGCACCTCCTTATTTCCTAGCAGAAAAAGGTCATAAAGCAGGCCGTGTCAATGCTACAATTCATATAAACACAAGTCAAATCTTTAGGACAAATTGTTTTGGTACAAGATAAAACTTTGGATTAAAGCAGTAATCCAAATCAAAAAAATTCCAAAATCTAAGAAATCTGAGAAAAAAATGTCATAATTCATGTAAAAATGTTTTAACTGCAGAAAAGTTCATGTTGATCTATGCAATCCTCATGGCCCCAATGAGCTACAGTATATAGTTCATGGGAGGCGTCTTCTGTCCCACAGTGCACTTAGTTCAACTCTGGGAGCAAGAACAATATTTCACTGAATTAAAATTGGCATTATAAACTACTTCAGTATTTGGCATGCCAGATCCTAAAAGGCCTTTTACACAGACTGTTGATGAAAAGAATGGTTGCATGATTTGAGTTCTACTACAAAAGCATGAAAAAATAAATAAATAATAAGACCTGTAGCTTACTTCTCATGAGATTCAAGGATTCAAGGATTCTTTATTGTCATACCAGCACACTTCCATGTAATGGTACGAAATTAGATCTTGTAACAGCGGGATTACCCATGTGTTTATGTAAAGTACCAGCAACTGACACGGCATGTGTAGTCTAAAGTGGGTTACAGTCATTTGACGTTTCTAGTTCCTCATGAAGTTTCAATGTTTTTTTTTTAGAGAGAAAAGCATTACATTTATCTACACAACAGCGGTTAAGGTACGATGCTAAATGCTTAAAAATGAGAAACATCACTATGAAAAGATGTATAGTTTTAAACCCTGTAACTCTCCTTCCTACAGAGGAGAAGACCACTGCCACTTTGCTCACTGTTGATCAACTTTGTTCTCCAGGGATTGATCGACAGGAAGTGATGCTACAGAATCCAGATTTAAAATAGTCATGGATGGATCAGCATCCATGTAAAAGTGTAAATGTGATCCTTACACTAACAAAACAGATCTGACTTCAGAAAAGCAGATGCAGCAGTGAAGACAGCTGTGTTGTGAACATTTACTGACAATACTAATATGTGCATGATAAAATGTTCTGTTCCAACAGCTGATTTACAGGATCTGCAGATACACGCCACGCCAGAAGATAAGCCCTGTTTACTAAAAGCCCTGTTTCCTCATTATGCAAAACTGGCAAATGATAAGGACCATGTGTTAAAAGGGGGAATGGCCGATAGCATGTATCTGCATTGGTATACTAGAGGCTTTATAAATTTCTCCAAAAGATTTAATGAAAAATTTGTCATTTGTGCTACTAATAAAATAGGGAGAGAAGAAAAATGAAAAGTACATTACTGTATAAAGAGGAAATGTTTTGTTTTTGTGAAAACTCTTTGTGGTTTTAGTATAGGCCCATTGAAAGTGTGCCTAACCTCACAAACAGCAGTCAAGGTAGCAGAAAGAGCGACATGGAGACACGCCAGCCACCACAAATGTGTGATGTGAGAGAAGGGAACACAGAGGTCAACTAGGGTGAGCAGTGAAGTGTTAGTAACCACTTCTGTAAACCCCAACAGACCCTCATCTGCACACAAAGTGCATGTGTCAGAAAAAACAACTAGAGTCCCAGGAACAACACAGAACTATGACTCTCCAGTCAAATTCATCACCTGCTTAGGGAAGAAGCAGCACAACATCTGAGGCCACCATGTGAGGGAATTGTCAGGTGTAAAAGTGCAGTAGGTGTAGTAGAACAGAATAACATATGGGAACACATGAAGGTACAGTATAGCAACTAGAGTTAAACTATATAATCATCCCTGGATACCTAGTGATAAATTAGAGCAAGCTTACACTGTGTATGCTGAAGTAAGCGTGTGACTAATGACAGGATACAAAACTGTTTTAGTGGACAGAGAATCTCGGTGAATGAGATTAATCACACTCATGGAGACATGACAGACGTTATAGACGAGTGAAATTAGCTGGACTGGACCATTGTTTTAAAAATGAGAAATCTATTCCAACACCCCAGAGCAGTCTGGGTAGTCTTAAGAATGATAGCAATAATTGTTACCCTGATGTGCCTCCTTATTGAGGACTCAGGGAGAAATAGCCAGGACTATTTAGCAAAACAGAGCCACGTACATTTAGAAGAAGGAGAGGAGAGAGGATGATGAAAAAGCATAATGCTAATCTCGGGAGGTGTTCAGGGAACTGGGGATGTGCTCTATCATTAGACATTGTTGATAATATGACAGACGTAAACAATGGCTCGTGTTGGATATGTCATGCCATGTCCTTTAGCTGGGTAGCACGGCGCCTTAATAATGTCACATCAGCAGAAGCAAATGCAGACAACACGTCTTGTATCATACTGACCCATGTTTTGATGGTACTGCACCCTGCTGCCTGTTAAGAAATATGGACACAATTCCACCTATTTGGTTCCTTTGTCAAAAAGGGAACACTTGTGTTGTACAAGATCAAAAGGGAAACCAGGACCCTGACTTGGGGGTAACCAGTTGTTTAAAAGGTGGGTCATGGAAGTGTAGTATAAACACTAAATACTTCCCAAATTACAGCAACTCTCCTTGCACAGAGCTCTCTTTTAGAAACATAGTAATGTGGGTGTGTGGGTCACCGGCATATGTGACTTTACCCACATACTTCAACTAGACATGTTCATGTTACCCATCATATGTTCAGTTGTCAGTGCACTTGGATATTCCGTGGAGGCCATGAATGCCAAAAATGCTTTTGTGTTAGTTTTTGTAATGTCTTCTGTGTGCATTAGTGTTAGTAATTATATTGTTAAAAACCATGTTGGAGAGACCATGTCTGATGAATTTACCTAATGAACAGCATTATTATTATTTGTAGTTAAATATAGTCTTAAAATGTGCAGTATTCAAATGTTTAAGTTGACGAAAGGGGGAAAAGGTCTCTGTATCTGACCCAGACATCTAAACATTCACTGTGAGCAGTGCACAAGAACACACAGACAGACGTGATATCCCAGCAGGGCTGAGTTCAGTGACAAGAGTGCTTGTATTCATGAGCATACAACAGTTGAATGGATTAATGAAATGTTCTATGTTTTTGAGCGCTCTCATTATTAAATACAGCCCAACTGTACTATCACACACTCATGTGTTCTTGACAAGCAGACAGATTTAGGAGCGTGGAGAGCTTATCAACAGAGTAAAGATTACTGCTTGCATTTTTATTTATCTATTTATTATTTAGCAAGAGACGGTCGACACCATGCTTGTGTTATTCTCAATGTATAACACTACATTTTATAAACTTTATAATGCACATGCCTTCTGTTGTGTCTTTTGGTCCAAATGTCAAAGTTAGGCAGACTGGGACTTTATACTAGCGAACCAAAATTAATGTATCATTTTATACATCGGTTCAAACCAAGAGAGCTGAACTACAAATGTGAAAACACCCTTAAGCACTGTGCAAGAGAATTTCAGCTTTATATAGTTGCACCTTCCTGTTGAAGTTGCTGTGTAGTGCTTGAGTGCCTGGGTGACTATGCAGCAGTTTTACAGTAGGAGTGATGTTTGGTCAGGTCCACTGAATTCCAGAAGGACTGAATGTACACATTTGAAGCCATTTAAACAATTTTATTGGACTTGAAAAGACATGGTAGACATTTTTTTTTGTGTCTGACACACTGGGGAAAAAAAAGACAAAAACTGTTCATCTTTGATAGTTTTTAAAAGTCGTTATGATATTGTAATATAAAAGAATCAGCAAGAGACTGATAAGCAGCTTATACCATATTCTATAAGATAACATTTCTTCCAAATCTCCAATTAAAATATTGTTATTTAGTGTTTATTTAAAAAGACAACACATCACATTATCAAAAAAGATACAGTGTTTACAGAGCTTGAGTAATGCAAAGAAAAGTTCATGTTCATTTTTAAACAAAATGGTACAAATTTTTAAAGTAAGAAATATTCAGAAATCAGTATTTTGTGATTTGCACGAAGAGATTATGCTCGCCAACAGTTTTATGGCTTGTTACCATCCATTTTTCTCTTGATCATATTTCAGAGATTTCAATAGGGTCCAGATATAGACAACAGGCTGGCCATGAGAGGGACTTGATTTAGCGTTCTTCCATCCACACCTTGACTGACCTTGCTGCGTGGCATTGAGCATTGTTGGAAAAACCAATCGGAGTTGGGGGAAATAGTCAGCACAGAAGCAAGCAAATATTTTTCCAGGATAAGCTTTTATGTGATTCATGCATATTTCACAAAGATGAATCTGCCAAATTCCAGCCTTGCTGAAACATGTCCAGATAATCACTAATCCAGTCAGGTGCAACTATTACCTCAGCACCTGCAAAAACTCATTTGCTTTTGCACTTTAGTTCAAACATGGAAGATTGCCACAATGATAATTTGCAAGGAAACATAAAACCCTTACAGTAACAAAACTGTTTTGTGTGATATGGTTTCTTGTTGTTAAAATTGACAAGTTAACTGACCACATTGATGCAGATTAAAGTGAGCGCAGTGTGACCATTTCCTGTGTAGAACTGCTTTATAATTCTAGGCTTTTATAATTTATTGTTATATCAGTGAAAACCTCCAAATGTTATATACTCATCGAATTTGCTTCTAATTCAATAATATTTAAAATGTACACTGCTGCTTCAGTAAAAAAAGACTGCATCTCCTCAATAACAGCAAAATAGCATTAAGCATGAGGTTTCCTCATTTAAAAATGGAGGCTAAAAACAGAAAAATAAGTTAAGTTAGCCTTTATTGGTCACACATACATTACTGCACAGTGAAATTCTTTATTCTTTGCATATCCCAGCTTCTTGTTACTAGGCCGGGGTCAGAGCGCAGGGTAGTCAGCCATTTTTACGGCAAATGTTTATTAATAATAATAAAGTAATAATAATAATAAGCAGAAAAACTTTTTTTTTTTTTTTTTTACCTTTATGGTGACCATTACAAGCCTTGAGGAGGTCTGACAACCTCAGAGAAGTGACCTGCAGACAAATAATTAAAACAAAAAACAAAAATACTGGGAAGCCTTAAATCAACTTAAACATCTGCACCAGTAGACTAGATATTTTTTAGTTCCAGGAGTTATATACAGTATTTAAATTACTTTAATTCCTGAGTGTGTGCGCTTTGTGTACTTTTGTGTACTGTCATGCCATCTGATAAGTAGACTATCTTTACTTGTGAGGCTGTTACAGACAAAATTCAAACCTTCTCTCTAATACACTATAAACCTCTCCCACAAACACAATCAAACCCCTAATACATAGTATTATACTCTCTCTCTCTCGCTCTCTCTCCCTCACACACACACACACGGTGTGTTCTGTCGATTTCCAATGTATTCATAACAATACTAATATAATAAATTGTTTTGTGATAAATGCTGGAGCGTAAGGTATAAAGGATAATAATAATAATCTGGTATTAAATTCTGGCATTGAATGCTGCCATCTAGTGGTTATTCTACGTAAGTTACCATTTCGTCAAGTTACATTGCAGTAGTGATGAGAATTCTGGCTCTTTTTAGAGAGTCAGTTCTTTTGGCTCGGCTCACTAAAACGAGCCGGTGTTTTTTTTTTTTTTTTTCAGTTTTTCCTACTTGTCAGAAATTCTTACCGGTCGAAAAAACAGATAGTTATACCGGTCTGTCCAACATTATCCAAATGGCCATAAGACTACAAAAAAAAATGCAATACTCAGTTTTAACAAACATGGCCAGCAGATTGTGACACATGACGGTACTTCATCAGAATGTAATTACTATAGTTTTAACATGGCTACAAACGATAAAAAAAAAAGAATCACTCCTACCCTTCAATTCACAGGTGAACTGTTAAATATACGCATGTGAATCAAATGAAATGTCCAATTACAAGCACAAAACTATGAAATACCTCAGTAGATTCGCACATCAGTGAATTTAAGCGTGACGGGGTTTTTACTGCGCATGCACAGAAAGGCTGGGTAGGAAATGAATGATGAGTAGGATGAATTTTTTATTTTATCAAAACCTAATTTAAAATGATGTGTAAAATGAATTACTAATGTAAAAAAACAAACATACATTATTTCAAATGTTTATAATTTATATGTCTGACATGGAGCAGAGTGCTACAAAAAATACATTATAAAGTAACAAAACCAAAAGCCGTCTCAGTCAGACAAAAAGGTCCAATCTCTGATTCAGTGGCGGTTTTAGGCATGGGCGAACTGCGCAGCCGCCCAGGGCGGCATTTTTTCACGATTCTAGGGGGGCGGCACTTGGGGTTGGGGGGGGGGGGGGGGGGGGGGGGGGGGGGGGGGGTGAGATGCGCCGGCGCGCCGCTAAACAGTTTTTTTTAATATATATATATATATATGACTTGGCGCGGCGGCGCCCCTGTGCTAGTCTGCTGAAAAGGTGCCGCACTGAAGCTGTGAGAAATGGAAAGGGGAATTCACCTCTCCCAAAAGAAATCCACCCAGTGGTGGGGTAAACACCTTGACTTTCTTGCAAATAGCGGCACACATTTCATTTACAATATTATAAACACAGAGCTATAATTTATTTTATTTTATTTTTTATTTTTTTTTCAAAATTGTGTGAAATGGCTAATAAAAATGGTAATAAAGCGAATAAATGATTATGTGGAGGTGAATTTAGAAAAGAAGAGGAGAAATGAGCAGAAGATAAAGGTATGAAACAACATTCTCTCTGTATGATTACTGTATCATGTCAGTGAAGTTCTAATGATGATTAGTGTTGTAACATTAGGTTTGTTAGCCGTCTTGCTAGCCTAGTCTGGCCGAGCAATGCAATACACACCACACCACCAATGCAGGCACCACACTGCACTTTTAAGGGCACTCTGATTTGGACAGTAGAGAGCTTGTGCAGGAAATCAAGAACTTCCCTCCCTTGTCATCAAAAACCATGACCCTCCTTGAGCTCATCACTTTTATTCATGAAAAGGATCTATCGGAGATCTACCCAAACTTTTGGACTGCGCTCAGAATTACAGAGGCGACCTCGCCCAGGGAGTAAATCAGTGTAGAACCGCTACTGCTCTGATGGTATGTCTATTATCTATAAACTCTTAACTACTTATACTGAAATGCCTCCAAATTTTACTGTTTCCTGCTGTCACTCATTTTAGCATCTTTTCCAGCGTCTCTTCTCCCTCCGTCCTGTGTCTCCGTCTCTCTGTGTGTCTGTAACCCCGCCCCTCACCTCCTGCTCAGTGCGGACACACACACACACACACACCACACATCATGACATGTAGTTGAACAATCACGTGTAGCTTGAACAGAAAAAGAAGAGGGAAAAAAAAAAAGGCGCTTCCAGGCAGGAACAGCTCCGGTCGTTCACTTCAACGAGCCGAATCACGCGCGCGCGACACATCACTGTGTAGCAGTAACGGAGAAAAATTACGTCCAATATTTGATCAATTTCTGTGAACAGGAGACATAATCCAAGGTGAGTAGCCTCACAAAACACACATCATTATGATTGAAGTGTTAGGAAAAGAGTTTTACAGCCATATAATAATTTTTTTTTTGGGGGGGGGGGGGGGTCTATGTAGGGAACTGGGAAACTGTCTTGCAGCACTGGACAGCAACTGTCGTGAGAATTTGCTAACTCACAGCCTAGCTAACTTGCTGTTTTGTTACAATATTTGCTATGTCATGGTATTTTCATTAGCATGCATGTAAGTAAAAGGGTTGCTTTATAGCCAGAGAGACAAAAAAACAAAGAAACTGTCATTATTTGGGTTGATGAATAACTGAAATACTATAGATATTGTCAGCTAACCCAGTGGTTACTGTTGTAGTCTTGTTAATGCAGATCCATAAATGAATCTTTGGTGTGGAGCTTCAGAAGTACTGAAGGGAGGGATTTAGCACTTTTAACAATGCGCATTGTGACAAAGCAGCTTTACAGAAATATGAATACAGGATATACACACGTGGACAAAATTGTTGGTACCCTTCGGTCAATGAAAGAAAAACTCACAATGGTCACATAAATAACTTTAATTTGACAAAAGTAATAATTTAAAAAAAATTCTATGACTATTAACCAATGAAAGTCAGACATTGCTTTTCAACCATGCTTCAACGGAATTATTAAAAAAAATAAACTCATGGAACAGGCCTGGACAAAAATGATGGTACCCCTAGAAAATACTGAAAATAATGTGACCAAAGGGACATGTTAATTCAAGGTGTGTCCACTAATTAGCATCACAGGTGTCTACAATCTGGTAATCAGTCAGTGGGCCTATATATAGGGCTCCAGGTAGTCACTGTGTTGTTTGGTGACATGGTATGTACCACACTCAACATGGACCAGAGGAAGCAAAGGAAAGAGTTGTCTCAGGAGATTCGAAAGAAAATTATAGACAAGCATGTTAAAGGTAAAGGCTATAAGACCATTTCCAAGCAGCTAGATGTTCCTGTGACTGTGCACATATTATTTAAGATCCATGGGACTGTAGCCAACCTCCCTGGACGTGGCCGCAGGAGGAAAATTGATGACAAATCAAAGAGACGGATAATCCGAATGGTAACAAAAGAGCCCAGAAAGACTTCTAAAGAGATCCAAGGTGAACTTCATGCTCAAGGAACATCAGTGTCAGATCGCACCATCCGTCGTTGTTTGAGCCAAAGTGGACTCCATGGGAGACGACCAAGGAGGACACCATTGTTGAAAACAAATCATAAAAATATGCCAAACTACATGTTGACAAGCCACAAAGCTTCTGGGAGAATGTCCTATGGACAGATGAGACAAAAATGGAACTTTTTGCCAAGGCACATCAGCTCTATGTTCACAGATGGAAAAATGAAGCATATCAAGAAAAGAACACTGTCCCTATGGGAAACATGGAGGAGGCTCTGTTATGTTCTGGGGCTGCTTTGTTGCATCTGGCACAGGGTGTCTTGAATCTGTGCAGGGTACAATGAAATCTCAAGACTATCAAGGGATTCTAGAGAGAAATGTGCTGGCCAGTGTCAGAAAGCTGGGTCTCAGTCGCAAATCATGGGTCTTGCAACAGGACAATGACCCAAAACACACAGCTAAAACCACCCAAGAATGGCTAAGAGGAAAACATTGGACTATTCTAAAGTGGCCTTCTATGAGCCCTGACCTCAATCCTATTGAGCATCTTTGGAAGGAGCTGAAACATGCTGTCTGGAAAAGGCACCCTTCAAACCGGAAACAACTGGAGCAGCTTGCTCATGAGGAGTGGGCCAAAATACCTGCAGAGAGGTGCAGAAGTCTCATTGACAGTTACAGGAATCGTTTGATTGCAGTGATTGCCTCAAAAGGTTGTGCAACAAACTATTAAATTAGCGGTACCATCATTTTTGTCCAGGCCTGTTCCATGAGTTCATTTTTTTAAATAATTCTGTTGAAGCATGGTTGAAAAGCAATGTCTGACTTTCATTGGTTAACATTCATAGAATTCTTATTTATTATTACTTTTGTCAGATTAAAGTTATTTCTGTGATCATTGTGAGTTTTTCTTTCATTGACCGAAGGGTACCAACTATTTTGTCCACGTGTGTACATTTCTGAATTTATTAAATTCCTCCCAGACATACACATAGTTATACACACTGGGGAATGGCTAGTTAAATCATTTTATTTACATACTCATTTTATTTATATACTTACATACACATCAGTTGGTGCAAAAAGCTTTCCAGAAGAATAAACATACTTACACACATACAGTAGACTGACCGGCCAAATAAATAAGTCACACACTCAAATATTTAATTAGAGTGCTTTTGCTTTGATTGCAGCATACATTCACCATAGCAGTGTTTCAATAAGCTTATGCAATGTCACAACATTTATTTTCATCCAGTGTCGCATTAATTTCTCTCCAAGATCTTGTATAGATGATGGGAAAGTCAAACCGCTATAGAAAATGATGCCTCATGCTCCCAGAATCATTCTTTCACAGTTTGTGATGGATGAATCCTGGCATCGTGATCTTGGAATATTCCCGTGCCATCAGGCAAGAAAAAATCTATTGATGGGAAAAACCCAGTCATTCAGTATCTTCAGGTAGTCAGCTGACCTCATGTTTTGGGCACATTGCTGAACATAAACCTGACCAACTGAAGCAGCCCAGATCATAACAATCTCAGTCACATCAAACCCTTGGGCTTAAACTTTGTTATCAAGTTGTATTCTGTGTAGTTATTTGTATAAGTAACAAGAAACATCTGTTTAAATTTGGACCACATTCAGCAAAGTTTGTTACCTCAAAGGGACTAACTAATTAGCATGCTTCTGGAAAAAAAGGTTTCTTAAAAACAGAATACAGAAATAAAAGCACACCAAACTGAAAGAAAGTGTGGACTTTAACAAAGAGGCTTCATCATGTTCTCATGAAGAAAAATATATAAACCTCAAAAATTAGTGAATATGAGTGAAGTATTTTCATAGAACTGATTTGTTAAAGTGTGCTTTTAACATAATTTATTAAATGTTATTTACATTGTGAAAGATTGAACCAATAATGATAAACCTTCTTTCAGAAATTATGTTTTCGTCTGTGATTCTCCTGATTGTCTACAACTTTATGGAGACTCAATCAGGTATGAATATACTTACACACTCACATGCACATAGAGAAAGAGAGAGAGGTGATTGCAGTATGGACAGTGAATTCTAAGCTTGTTTTTCTCCAATTGAGGGTTTTTTTGTGCTTGGTGTAAAAGATGTTGTTGAGAAAACTGATCTCTCTGGAGTGGTTAAGGGCATACAACTTATACACATTGACACTTGTTCTTTTATGTACAGTATATGTGACTAACTTCAATTCAAAGGCTTCACTTAAACTGTTGAGGGGTGTCTAGCTAAACTCATTATTTGTGATTAATTATTTCACCTTTGTGGTGTGAGTGCCTGCACTAAGATCTGTGTGAAAAGAGACGTCTTGTGCTGACTTTCATGAATACATATCCACAAGAACTGCGGGCATTCCTGCCTGGTATCTTTCCAAATGCCATAGTGTACATCCAGGAATCTCTTATTTTTCGCAGATTTTTTGTTGATGGCCAATAAAGATGAAATAATAAAATGGTCCATTGACCATTCTACAACTGTGCACACATGGGGATGTGTGGAATTGTGCAATCAATTCACAATTCTGAAGAAAAATTCCTTCTTAAAATTATGGAGGCCAAAATGCTGCAGATTCAAGAAACACATACCAAAAAAATGTATTAATTAATTTAAAAATCCAAGCTCGCTTGGCAATACGCTTACAGTAGTTCAGATGCACATTCCTCTCTGTGCTATATTTACTAATTTAAGATCACACACATTACATGCTGCAAACTGAGAAAAACACAGAATCAGAAACAAGAATGGTTTACAGTAAAAACCGAAATGTTTTAAAAAAGGACATGTGGATTCAAAAATGAGGCAGGATTCAGTCTATACTATACCCCTCCTGACAGCTTGAACCAATCTGACCATTTTCCTCTTTAACCCTCTTTTCAACAATGCATTTGAACACAGAAAAACATCACTCATCACTCTCAACTGACCAGTTACTCTGAATTGCACTCACTTTGACTGTTGTATGTGAAAAATGCAAGGTCAGTAGGTTCTAAAGTACTCAAGTTGGTGATGTCTGGCACCAACAACCATGTATCAAATAGACGATCATCTATTAGATTTAATAGATTATGCAATTTAATATATTTTTGTGGATCAATACAAATAATTCAATAGCTTTTCGTTAAAAAAATCACAGATTTTAAATAATTTCGAAAATTTGTCATCTTAAGTGCATTAAAATTAATCCTTAAAAACATACCATAGCTTCTTCAGAAAATACAAATCACCTCAATCTTCCACAAATACTCTCCTTTTGCAAAAGTATCACTTTTTTTTCATGTTTGGTTCAATACGGCCCCTACTGGACTGGAGTGTGGAGCAAAAGATTGCTAGGGGAAAGGATTATTGCTTTGTATGAGATATGACATTTAAACATAAAGAATCAAGTTGCACAACATTTCAGTGTGTTTTAGGTACATTAAACAGTTTAAAACTTTAAAACCTGTAGAATGATAGAAATATATAAAACATTAGTGCTATTGAATTAAATCCATTTGAAAATATCAATGCCCTAAAATAGAATTTGATTAAATTTTCTAGCTAAGATTCACACCTCTACTGGCCAAATGGTTTACAACACACATGCTTAAAATAAATAAAATTGTAAATGTGCTCTTTTTTTATTTTAAATACAGCAATTTGTTCAGGTAGCCCTAATTGTCATTGTCTTAAACAATGTAACTACTGTTATTTATAGCAGGAAACTAAGGAAATGTCAGAATCAAGTACAGTCTTGCTTCCATGTTCATAAAGAGGTGAAATTAAATAAGGTAATTTGCTACAAACAGTGATAGTGATATACAGTATTTCTTGTTGTTTTTTCCACAATACAGAGCGATTAAAAGTGGTTGGTCCAGAAGCTCCTCTTGTTGCTGTAGCTGGTGATGATCTGGTTCTGCCCTGTTTTATCCAACCTAACACCAGCGCTGTGAACATAACAGTGGAGTGGTTCAGACCATCTATAAAGGACCCATTAGTGCATCTCTATAAGGATCATAACGACAGAAATGAAAAGCAGGCTCAGTCCTACAGAGGAAGAACATCACTGTTTAAAGATGAGCTACACAAAGGCAACACTTCACCCAAACTCTCAGCTCTCAGAGTCTCTGATGAAGGAGAATATAAGTGTCTCATTGAGGACAAATCCTGGTATGATGACATCACTGTGAAGGTCACTGTTGAAGGTAAGATCGATTTCTGCATTGAAGCTTTTAAAGAAAAAGGTACTGCATGAATATGTAATATTTTAACATTATTTATTGTTTGTGCAAATATAATCCCTTTTTATTTCTGTAGCATTTGAGCATGCTTTACAGTGGTTCACTCTCTGACTAAATGATCCCAAGCACAGGAGTCATTATAACATGCAGTATATGTTTACTAGGTGACAGTGTATTTGTAAAAAGCAGATAAAGTAACATTTGTGTTGCAATTTAAGTATTTATCCTTAACATTTGACAAATTGATCTCCTCCTTTTTGACATATTTGCAAATTTATCTCCTTCTTTATGGATGTGTATATTTTTATAGATGTAATAAGAATTCTCTCCCTTAAAATGTAAAATATTTTTGCACCGTTTTTGTTGTTCTTTTTGAGCGGTTGCCATGGTACTGACAGGCCCTTAGAGGCAAGGAGCAAATTCCTGACCAGTAAAATGTATTTACTGTGATTTAACCCATCCCACCATCATCATCATCCATCATCATCATCATCATCATCATCAAGTTTGTGGATGACATGACTGTGGTTAATTTCATCCCAGGAGGAGATGAAACAGACTACAGGAGTGAAGTCCAAAGACTGGCAGCATGGTGTTGAGAAAACAATCTTGTCCTGAACGCCAAGAAACAAAACGGTCCCTGATCCAATACATCAATTCCTCAGCAGGAAGTCCATTCAAAGGGTCATAAACACCTTCGAAAAATCATCAGCTGCTCACAACCCTCTCTGGAAGAGCTGTTAATCTCTCGCAGCAAGCCCAAACTCTGCAGCCCGCACTCAGCCCACACTCATTTTTCTTTGTAAACAGAATAATCCTAATATTTATTACTAAATAAAAGATGAATCTGGTTGTCCTTGTGATATGTGAGCACACACACACATACACCATAAAATCATATATTTTATTGATTGTTTATATTTCATTTTGAATGATAAAGTTTTCTGATTATTATGTGCTTTGTTTATGCAAATAAAAAAGTGTACTGCACACATTTTTTTTCTAAAATGATTAAAATATAACTTTTAATTTTGACTATTTAACAAATTATTAAATATGTGAGGTCAACATTTATTCAGTCTCAATCAGAGTGATGATCAGTGGTGTTGAATTTTTATGGTCTGCATTGTGCCATGGACAGAAGAGTGGATATAGTTTTTTCTCATTAAACTTCTGACCAGTGAAAGAGTAGATATTATATCTGGACTTCACATTATAAAATGAGACCAGGCCCTCCTCATAATCCACAAACACCCCAATCTTCTCCAGCTTCTCTTTCAGTCTGAGGGGGGTTTCAGGATCTGTACAAGCACTATACTCATTAAATAGTCTCACAGCCCAGAATCCTTTCTGAGGACTCCGTTCAATTTGGCCCTTCCTGTTAACATTCTCCCTAATGATACCTAAAATCCATCTACTTTTTCCACTGACCTGCACCTCAAAATAAAATCTCCCTGAAGAGAAACCATGATTTCCCACAACATAGCCATTTTGAGAAAATCTTTGTGGAGTATCATCGAGATTCTCCTGCCCACCCACTTCGCTCACTTGTTTTCTATCAGGAGAGAGAGTAAGATATGGATGAGCTGTATCAGGATCCAGAGTCACATCCACTGAAAGAGACACACAGAGTGAGAGGTGAGTTTCAGGTTAAAAAGATTAAACCATCATCAGTGATCAGATTCATTAGGATTTACTGTATAAGAGGATTTGTAGAAGATTAAAGAAAGAAACATTTAAAGGAGGTCCTGTAGAGTTTATCGTAAAAATCTGAAAAATAAAGAAAATAATGTCTGTGACCTAAAATTAGAAGAATTTCACCACAAATAAAAAATGTTGCATTACAAAATACAATTAAACTAGAAACTTGCAATGAAGTAAAAATTAAGCTTAAGTAAATAAAATAAATAAAACTAAATAAGTGGAAGATCCACTGACACAGAGGTGGGTTAAATCCCATGTCCTCCAGCTTGGTAGTGTGTGGAGGAAATTACAACATTAAAATTTTACATAATTTCCATTCCTAGTCTCCAGGTGACTTGTATGTAGGAGAGGTGAGATGGCGTTATCAATCTATCAGTTTGGATCACAGGTCAGGTGAGGCAGGCAGGTTGGGGTTTTTGGGGATTTGGGGTTTCTTTCTTCCCAACAATAATGGACTGTTTAAAGCATGTGGAGATTATTGATTGTGACAAGGAGATATATCTCCATGAACACAGGTGTGTGTATTGAAAGAATTTCAAAATGTACAGTGGAACCTCGGATTGCGAGTAACATGGTTTACGAGTGTTCCGCAAACCGAGCAAAGATTTTTAATAATTTTTTATTCGGAAACCGAGCAAGTATTAGTTTACGAGCGCCGAGTATCATGCTTCACACATGCGACTCTTATTTTGACACCGAGTGTCACTCACAATGTGACACAATGCTGTGTTTTTCTGTCAATATGGGGTGCTGTGTGTACATTAATAAAAAAAAAACGTAAATGATTTTAGCACATGACAAATATAACAAATATAAACAAAGATATAACAAAGAGTGAAAAATTTAAGGGGGTCTGAATACTTTCCGCTGTACATGCTTCCCTTGGGTAACATCATTAGAAGACATGGAATTAGTTTCCATTGTTATGTTGATGATACCCAGTTATACATCTCAACAATACCAGGTGAAATACCCAAGTTGTCTAGACTAACTGAGAGTCTTCAATATATAAAAGATTGGATGACCGATAATTTTCTTTCACTTAATTCAGATAAGACAGAGATATTACAGATCTGGCCATTAAGAACGCATGTTTCGAGAAAAGGGATCGTGCGCGCTTCCGCGGCAGCTCGCGGGAAGCTGTGAAAATGCCGTTCATTACCTGTAGGGGGCAGTCGTGTTTCAATCTGAAGTATTGTGTGTCTACTGAAGCCAAACATGTGTTCTCTATCTTAGGTGCACATTGACAGCAAGCGACAGAGCTCATAAACGTGTCGGGCTCAAACTTTAAATACTGATATGTATTTATTCTTCATTTTCTTCTCTCCTGTAATACCAGTGTACTAATGTAATATAATAGTAGTAGTGAAAACTACCGCTGATTAACTATCTCTGCAGTGGTTAAAAAAGTAACCAGTAACAGTTTAAATAACCCAGCACTTTAACATTTAACCCAGCAGTTTTTAGAGTGTAACATAAAAAAATATTCCATTTGTAAAATAGCACAGGTGAAATCATAGGTTGTGTATGAAGTGATTAAAAACAATACAACAAAGCTTATGGTAAATAAATTCTCAGACGCTTCCACTGCATGTATTAAAAAACAGTAACAATGTCAATTTTAGAATCCGTAGAAGTTCATTGGTCCGCACAAAACTTCTTGCGGAGGAGCCTTTTCCCGAATTCGCCATTTTCACGGGGATGGGCATCTCGGTTTATTCATACAGATGTACAGTACCTATTTACAGTATATGGAATTTTGTCGGTTTGTCACTGAACGATTTACCAGCTGGCACACCTTAAAAATAATTCGGCATCTATTTAGAGTTAATTTTTTTTTCTAAACTTGTGCTACTGCTGTTTACTTACAATATTTGTTAATTAAAATGTTTAAGTTAAATGAGGCTTGGGCTCCGAGATATTGAGCCTACTGTACGTAGTCTAATCAGAGCTCTACCGCCCGTTCGAGTGTAATTCATAAATTATGTTTATAATAATGAAATGAGATGCCCTAAGTCGTGCTTTAAAATTAATCTACAATTTATTTCAAACCCGCGGCTCGAAGTTTCACTTTACAAAAGGCAGCATTTTGATCAAAAGGTATAAACGCATGTGATTTATCGATAAAAATGCAGACATACTGCATATACTGTATGTGGTGTTTATGCTGTAAATTGGTCATGTTCACCCATGGGGTAAACATATGTGGCTTTTAATAGCATTCGCTAGTTATCAAGTTGATATACAGGTCAATCTGCATCAAACAGAATCTCTCTAAGTAAGTAAGCATAATAATAAATAATGAATAATCATAGTGTCACCCCTTGGGTGAACATGACCAAATTACTGCATAAACACTGGAACACGAGGATTTAAGAATTTAATTAAACACAAATATACTTAATGTGTTAAAATTTTGGATTTTAATTTAAAAGCCACACACACACACACACACACACATATTTATATATATATATATATATATATATATATATATATATATATATATATATATATATACACACACGTGGACAAAATTGTCGGTACCCTTCGGTCAATGAAAGAAAAACTCACAATGGTCACAGAAATAACTTTAATCTGACAAAAGTAATAATAAATAAGAATTCTATAAATGTTAACCAATGAAAGTCAGACATTGCTTTTCAACCATGCTTCAACGGAATTATAAAAAAAAATGAAAACTCAAAAACTCATCCAACAGGCCTGGACAAAAATGATGGTACCCCTAACTTAATAGTTTGTTGCACAACCTTTTGAGGCAATCACTGCGATCAAACGATTCCTGTAACTGTCAATGAGACTTCTGCACCTCTCTGCAGGTATTTTGGCCCACTCCTCATGAGCAAGCTGCTCCAGTTGTTTCCGGTTTGAAGGGCGCCTTTTCCAGACAGCATGTTTCAGCTCCTTCCAAAGATGCTCAATAGGATTGAGGTCAGGGCTCATAGAAGGCCACTTTAGAATAGTCCAATGTTTTCCTCTTAGCCATTCTTGGGTGTTTTTAGCTGTGTGTTTTGGGTCATTGTCCTGTTGCTAGACCCATGACCTGCGACTGAGACCCAGCTTTCTGACACTGGCCAGCACATTTCTCTCTAGAATCCCTTGATAGTCTTGAGATTTCTATAGGACATAGGATATAGCTTTGTGGCTTATCAACATGTAGTTTGGCATATTCCAGTCTGGCTTTTTTATGATTTGTTTTCAACAATGGTGTCCTCCTTGGTCGTCTCCCATGGCTCAAACAACGACGGATGGTGCGATCTGACACTGATGTTCCTTGAGCATGAAGTTCACCTTGGATCTCTTTAGAAGTCTTTCTGGGCTCTTTTGTTACCATTCGGATTATCCGTCTCTTTGATTTGTCATCAATTTTCCTCCTGCGGCCATGTCCAGGGAGGTTGGATACAGTCCCATGGATCTTAAATTTCTGAATAATATGTGCAACTGTAGTCACAGGAACATCTGGTGCTTGGAGATGGTCTTATAGCCTTTACCTTTAACATGCTTGTCTATAATTTTCTTTCGAATCTCCTGAGACAACTCTTTCCTTCGCTTCCTCTGGTCCATGTTGAGTGTGGTACATACCATGTCACCAAACAACACAGTGACTACCTGGAGCCCTATATATAGACCCACTGACTGATTACAAAATTGTAGACACCTGTGATGCTAATTAGTGGACACACCTTGAATTAACATGTCCCTTTGGTCACATTATTTTCAGTATTTTCTAGGGGTACCATCATTTTTGTCCAGGCCTGTTCCATGAGTTTATTTTTTTAAATAATTCTGTTGAAGCATGGTTGAAAAGCAATGTCTGACTTTCATTGGTTAACATTCATAGACTTTTTTCAAATTATTACTTTTGTCAGATTAAAGTTATTTCTGTGACCATTGTGAGTTTTTCTTTCATTGACCGAAGGGTACCAACAATTTTGTCCACGTGTGTATATATATATGTGTGTGTGTGTGAAATGTATTTATAACATTTGAACAACATATAACATTTTAATTCAAATCCAACATTTTAATGGTTAGTGATCGGTGCATGGGCGTCAATTCGAACGTTCTGTAATATGCCATTGTCATTCATATTGCCGCTGTTTTAGAGCCCTTTACTAAAGCATTCCTAGTTATCAAGTTGATGTACAGGTCAATCTGCATTTGAAAATATTCAGTAAATTCGTGAATTACACTCAAAGTATCAACTCCAACTATGAAGTCTGATTTAATTTGCTGGGGAAATAAAATTTAGGCAGAGACATCCGCTCTGTCTTGTTAATTAATCTAAAACCCCCCTACAGTATTTGCCAACAGCGCACCCAGTTGGATAAATTCACACCTATCGTGAATGAAAGGTGAGAAGAGATTCAGCAGAATCTTCTGACACCGTGCTTGCTCTGAAGGACTATTTTCGACAAGAATATAGAGAATAAGAATTGTATTTATAATAAGATAATTAATTAAATAATAAAATTATATCAAATAAGGTCTTTATCTAAAAGCCAGACCAAATTTCCCATTAACAGCTGAAGTAGTTAAATATGCTTATACTGTAGATACATAGGTTATATTTTAAAAGTACAATTGCAAGTAAATTACAAACTGCATGTAATGTAAAATATGAATAAAACAGTATTAGACACACATATATAATATGGTAGTATATACAGTGAAAAAGCTATTTACACGAGTGCTCAAATGTAAAGCAAACGCAATTATTAATTTATTGTGTATATTTAACTTCATTCAGCCGTTTAAGTTACATGAAAAAATAACGTAAGTACAACAAAGAATACGAAAGTGTATAATCTTAGTTAGTCTAAAACAATATTATCTCCAGTGCTGAAGCAAAGATGATTTTGTTTTTTGTTTTAGTCTACTTTACTACTTTACTTTAGTCTAATCCAACGTGACAGCGTGCTTAAAGGTGAACACCCGCAGACCCTTACTGTAATCCCTCTTCTTACCTTTCATTCACAATAGGTGTGAAGTTATCAAACCGGTTTCGCTGATGGGGGAATTGGCAGAATTGAGGGGTTTAAAAAGAATTAACAAGACCAAGCAGACGTCTCTGCCTAAAATGTATTTCGCCAGCAAAACAAACGTAAACGTAAATAGAAACAAATAAAATGTTTAATGGTATCAATTAAATCAGACTTCATAGTTGGATTTGATACTTTGAGTGTAATTCAAAATTTACTGAATATATTCAGATTTTGTAAAAATAACGAAACCCGTTTCCTTCCTGGACCGTTTTTCCGCATCACAATGAACTGAAGCTCAGCACGTCTACTTTCCTTGTTTTAATCTGTAATATTTAAGTTAAATACATTTTGCGTATATGCTTAAATATTCCTTTTTATTAATGGACAGGTGACTAGAGACTGGATGGGACGGGAAGACTAGAGACTAAGGGGAACACACTAGAAGCTAGGGGCCCGTCCTAGAGGCTAGGGGACTGCGCTAGAGGCTAGGGGAGCACACAGGGAACTAAGGGAGCACTAAGGGAGTTCTAAGGGAGTACACAGGAAGATAAGGGAGTACACCGGTAGCTAAGGGAGTACACAGGAAGCTAAGGGAGAAAACAGGAAGCTAGGGGAAGCACACTAGAGACTAAAGGAACTCAAAAAACACAACACTACACACACACACAAACACGGCACAAACCAAAATGGTACACTTACACATAACAGAGCCCAGATAAACAAACATAAGTAAAATCAAACAATCAAATCAAAACAAAACCAAATCAAATTACATGCCCACTGACAGAATTAATGCTCGACCCAGTTTCCCAGAACAATTCTAATTAGCTACCTCGGTTCAGGTGAGCTCCAGCATCACCTGACCGAGGTGCCTTCTGGGAAACTGAGTCGACTAACAAAAAACTACAAAACAAACGTGCACACAGTGACCTCTAGTGGTAGTTCCTTACAGCGTGACTGTTTCATATGTGTATGCAAGTGTTTCACTTGTGTGTGCATGAGTGAATTTTGATTTAAGCCCTATAAGGCGCCTCATAATTTAAGGCATCTCTTTTCATCATTATGAACATAATATGAAGCACATATACACACATTGATCATAAAATATTATTATTGTAAAACAAAATAAAATTCATGTTTGCTTCAGCATTGGACACAATATTGTTTTAGGCTAACTATACACAATTCTTCATTGTACTTGGTCTGGCTTTTAGATAAAGTCCTTCCATGTGCCATCTGGGGATATTCAGTGAAGCACAACACATTTATTTAACTTTCCGAATGTTGCTTGAGGGATCTCGCGGCATGTCGCGAGCCAAATTGCGGGATCTCACGGGGAAAAAGCGCGCATTCATAATGGCCAGATCTGTACTTATTGGCCCAAAAACCAGTACACAACAGCTCTCACAATTCAGCTTGCATTTAGAAGGATGTACTGTTACCACCAGCTCGACTGTGAAAGACCTGGGCATAATATTAAACAGTAACTTGTCCTTTGAAAATCATATTTCCAATATCACAAAAACAGCCTTTTTCCACCTTAGAAATATTGCCAAGCTTAGGAACATTTTATCTGTATGATGCAGAAAAGCTAGTTCATGCATTCATGACCTCCAGAGTGGACTATTGTAATGCAGTACTAAGTGGTTGTCCTGCATCTTCAATAAACAAGCTACAGTTAGTCCAAAATGCAGTTGCCAGGGTTCTCACTAGATCAAGAAAATATGACCATATACAGACGTGGACAAAATTGTTGGTACCCTTCGGTCAATGAAAGAAAAACTCATGGTCACAGAAATAACTTTAATCTGACAAAAGTAATAATAAATAAGAATTCTATGAATGTTAACCAATGAAAGTCAGACATTGCTTTTCAACCATGCTTCAACGGAATTATATAAAAAAATGAGCTCATGGAACAGGCCTGGACAAAAATGATGGTACCCCTAACTTAATAGTTTGTTGCACAACCTTTTGAGGCAATCACTGCAATCAAACGATTCCTGTAACTGTCAATGAGACTTTTGCACCTGTCTGCAGGTATTTTGGCCCACTCCTCATGAGCAAGCTGCTCCAGTTGTTTCCGGTTTGAAGGGCGCCTTTTCCAGACAGCATGTTTCAGCTCCTTCCAAAGATGCTCAATAGGATTGAGGTCAGGGCTCATAGAAGGCCACTTTAGAATAGTCCAATGTTTTCCTCTTAGCCATTCTTGGGTGGTTTTAGTTGTGTGTTTTGGGTCATTGTCCTGTTGCAAGACCCATGACCTGCGACTGAGACCCAGCTTTCTGACACTGGCCTGCACATTTCTCTCTAGAATCCCTTGATAGTCTTGAGATTTCATTGTACCCTGCACAGACTCAAGACACCCTGTGCCAGATGCAACAAAGCAGCCCCAGAACATAACAGAGCCTCCTCCATGTTTCACAGTAGGGACAGTGTTCTTTTCTTCATATGCTTCATTTTTCCATCTGTGAACATAGAGCTGATGTGCCTTGGCAAAAAGTTCCATTTGTCCATAGGACATTCTCCCAGAAGCTTTGTGGCTTGTCAACATGTAGTTTGGCATATTCCAGTCTGGCTTTTTTATGATTTGTTTTCAACAATGGTGTCCTCCTTGGTCATCTCCCATGTAGTCCACTTTGGCTCAAACAACGACGGATGGTGCGATCTGACACTGATGTTCCTTGAGCATGAAGTTCACCTTGGATCTCTTTAGAAGTCTTTCTGGGCTCTTTTGTTACCATTCGGATTATCCGTCTCTTTGATTTGTCATCAATTTTCCTCCTGCGGCCACGTCCAGGGAGGTTGGCTACAGTCCCATAAATCTTAAATTTCTGAATAATATGTGCAACTGTAGTGACAGGAACATCTAGCTGCTTGGAAATAGTCTTATAGCCTTTACCTTTAACATGCTTGTCTATAATTTTCTTTAGAATCTCCTGAGACAACTCTTTCCTTCGCTTCCTCTGGTCCATGTTGAGTGTGGTACATACCATGTCACCAAACAACACAGTGACTATCTGGAGCCCTATATATAGGCCCACTGACTGATTACAAGATTGTAGACACCTGTGATGCTAATTAGTGGACACACCTTGAATTAACATGTCCCTTTGGTCACATTATTTTCAGTATTTTCTAGGGGTATCATTTTTGTCCAGGCCTGTTCCATGAGTTTATTTTTTAAAATAATTCTGTTGAAGCATGGTTGAAAAGCAATGTCTGACTTTCATTGGTTAACATTCATAGAATTTTTTTTAATTATTACTTTTGTCAGATTAAAGTTATTTATGTGACCATTGTGAGTTTTTCTTTCATTGACCGAAGGGTACCAACAATTTTGTCCACGTGTGTAACCCCAATATTATCATCCCTGCACTGGCTACTTATTCAGTAATAATTATTTACAAAATAGCATTACTTACGCACAAAGCTATAAATGATTTAGCTCTCACATATCTAGCCAGTCTTCTGATACATTGCAATCCACCAATTTCCTTAAGATCAAAACTCCGGACTTCTGGTAGTTCCCAGAATATCAAAATCTACAGAAGTGGGTAGGGGATTTTCATATTTAGCTCCAAAGCATTGGAATAGCCTTCCAGACAGTGTTTGGGGGTCAAACACAGTTTCCCAGTTTAAAAGTAGACTCAAGACACATCTCTTTTATCTGGCATACACATAAGCAATCATCATCATTCATGCATTATTTTGCTACCCATCCCGAGGCATCTGGAGATTGTGCCAACTTCAGAAACAAAGGCCATCTCTGCGAGGATCCTGAGGCTTCCAGAGAAGGATCAGCTCCAGCTGGATTCTGCTTCATGATAGTTTGGAGCTACACAAGCTGCTCCTGTGCTCTCAGTGATCCAGACCCCATCTGCCCTCTGCACATGCTGACTCATCCCTGTGCTGAACTGGACTTGATGTTAAGTTAAATAACTTATTGAACTTTTATTGAAAAATTTTGAACTTTTAGCTCCATAACACACATGACGTTATATAATTCCTGTTATAATTCCAGTGTGGGCAAATAGACAAACAAATTTACTTTATACATTATACAATCGTGCCTCACCCTTCCTTCTAACTACATCAAAAATTGGGCGATGACATCAACGTGTTAGGCCTCATCACTAACAACGATGAGTACTGATACAGAAGGGAGGTGGAACATCTGGCAGTTTGGTGTGATACCCACAACCTGACTCTTAATATCAAGATAACCAGGGAGATGATTGTGGATTCTTGTAGGAGCACAAGGAACACTTACCACTTATTGTTGGAAATGGGATGGTGCAAAATTAAAATGTCATGGCCTAACTGTGACAGAGGACCTAACATGGGGTAATAATATCACCTCTGCCATAGGAAAGGCCCAGCAGCACTTTGTCTACCTGAAGAAATTGAGAAGGGCCAACCTTTATCATCAACCCACACAAACAACTTTAACAAAACATTACGCAAGAACTGAATTAGTTACTTGGATGAGTAGTGAAACATTTCAATTAAACTAAAAAGAAGTCCATTGGACATGAATCAACTTCCAGATTACACAAGAACGGCAAAGACCTCCTGCAGCTCTGTGAAAGTCTCGGTCTGTACATCGTTAACTTCTACATCACATACTCTGACATTTTGTTGTACCACCTTATGCTTAAATTATGGCATGGATACACTATGGGATTGTTTAGGTGTGTCAATGTGTCAATAAGCTTATGCAATGTCATGACATTAACATCCATCCAGAGTCGCATTAATTTCTCTCCAAGATCTTGTATTGATGATGGGAGAGTCGGACTGCTAAACCATAAAGTCTTCACCAGCACATCCCAAAGATTCTCAATGGGATTAAGGTCTAGACTCTGTGGTGGCCATGTCCACTTGCATTTTTTTCTGGTAACCAAGGGAGTGGGCTCACTCACAATTTTGCCCAAAAACACAGCCATGAATAAAGAATGGTACCAAAACACCCTCTAACAGCAACTTCTTCCAACAATCCAACAACAGTTTGGTGAAGAACAATGCATTTTCCAGCACGATGGAGCACCGTGCCATAAGGCAAAAGTGATAACTTAATGGCTCGGGGACCAAAACGTTGAAATTTTGGGTCCATGGCCTGGAAACTCCCCAGATCTTAATTCCATTGAGAAGTTGTGGTCAATCCTCAAGAGTCGGGTGGACAAACAAAAACCCACTAATTCTGACAAACTCCAAGAAGTGATTATGAAAGAATGGGTTGCTATCAGTCAGGATTTGGCCCAGTAGTTGATTGAGAGCATGCCCAGTCAAATTGCAGAGGTCCTGAAAAAGAAGGGCCAACACTGCAAATACTGACTCTTTGCATAAATGTCATATAATTGTCGATAAAAACCTTTGAAACGTATGAAGTGCTTGTAATTATATTTCAGTACATCACAGAAACAACTGAAACAAAGATCTAAAAGCAGTTTAGCAGTTTTGCTTTTGTAAAATAAAGACAATAAACAGGGTTTGTTTCAGCCATTTCAGTCTCCGCAAAAATATTTTTGAAATGCGTCGCTAAAATGAAACTGATACCTTCAGAAATACTTCACACACAGACATGAGAAATATATCTACAGAACGCTTAAATGGTCTTCTTCTAAATGATGCAAGTCAAACATGAAAACAAACATTCTCAGTTTATGTAATCTGTATGAAACCAAAGAAAGGCACAGAATTTCTCTTGCATTTTTACAGGACATACCCACACATTTACATTTAGGCATTGGGCACACACTCCTATCCAGAGTGACTTACAAAAAGTGCTTTAAAGTTTACATCACTGGATGGATACTTACACTGGGTTACTAGGTTACTAACTAAGTGCCATCAGTCAAACACATTTTTTTGGGGGGGTGTGGGGGATTAGTCCAAGTATTGGAGAAACAGATACGTCTTGAGTCATCATTTAAAGTTATCAAAGACTGTACGGACATCTAGGGGAAGTTCGTTCCACCACCTAGGTGCCAGAACAGAAAAGAGTCTGGATGAATGCCGTCCACGATCCCTGAGAGATGGTGGGACGAGGCGAGCAGTGCTGGAGGATCAGAGGGAACATGGTGCAGTGCGTGATGTGACTAGAGCTGAGAGGTAAGTGGGTGCTGGGCCATTTTTAGTTTTGTAGGCAAGCATCAAGGTTTTGAATTTGATACAGGCGTCTACAGAAAGCCAGTGCAGGGAGAGGAGGAGTGGGGTGGTGTGGGAGAACTTGGGAAGGTTGAAAACGAGATGTACTGCTGCATTCTGAATCAGTTGCAGAGGACAAATCATAGACAGAGGCAGACCTGCCAAGAGTGCGTTGCAATAGGCCAGTCTTGAAATAACAAGGGACTGAACAAACACCTGAGTAGACTGTAAAGAACGAAATGGACAGATTCTTCTGATGTTGTAAAGAAGAAACCAAAAAGAGGTAAGGCTAGCAAGTAAGGTTAGCGATGTGTGGGGAAAATGACAGATGATTGTCCACGGTTACCCCAAGATTGTGGGTGGTGGCTGAAGGAGGGATCTGATTGTTGTCCAGGGATATCACAAGGTCTTGACCTGGGGATGAGTCACTAGGGATGCAGTTCGGTTTTACTCAGATTGAGATTCAGCTGATAAGCTGCCATCCAGGATGAGATGTCTGCCAGACATGCTGAGATCCGGGTGGAAGCCTGAATATCTGAGGGAGGAAATGAGAGAATAAGTTGTGTGTATCATCTGCATAACAATGGTATGAAAATCCATGCAATGATATGACTTTACCAAGAGACCGGGTATAGAGGAAAAGCAGGAGAGGACCAAGTACTGAGCCCTGTGGGACAACAGTAGAGAGTCTGCGTGGGGCAGATGTGGAACCCCCACACTGTCACCTCATACGACCTATCTTCTAGGTAAGAAGCAAAACACTGCCACACTGTTCCACAGATTCCAAGTCTTGTGAGAATAGATAATAGAATCCTGTATGTCAAATGCAGCTGACAGGCCCAGGAGGATGAGGACAGATGACAGTTTAGCAGATCTAGCAGCATGGAGTAACTGACAGAAGGGCAGTTATCTCAGTGGAATGTGACACTTTAAATCCAAATTGGTTGAGATCATTAAGGTCGTTCTGTGAGAGATAAAGAGACATTTGGTTATAAATAGTCCTTTCAAGAATTTTGGAAATAAAATAGAGAAGCAATAACAGGCGATAGTAGTTAACTTATGTTGAGTCCAGGCAGGGTTTCTTGAGAATGGGAATAACCGTCCTTCTTAAAAGCAGTAGGAACGGGGGGCGCTAGAGGGACCTCGTTGAAGATGGCCGCATAATCTGTTAGCTCTGCGCCAGTTCCCTTTTCTTTAATTTATCTTTCGGTTAATTCGATGTAAACTCGAAGTCTATCGCTTTTACATCAAACATCAATGTCCGAGATCAAAGAATCACGAGACTTTCCACTCTTTGCGTCCTCTCGACCTTCCAGAGCTGCAAAGAAAAAACAGGCCGAGGCGGAGGAGGCCTCGTCAGACCAACCTGACGCCATGCTGACTGAAATTCGCTCGCTGGGAGCCAGTCTGGGCAATATTGATGGCAGACTGAGTGCAATCGACAGTCGCTTGGACAATATTTCTACATCAGTTACCGCAATACAGGAATCCCTTTCTAGTTTAACCGGCAGAGTGGCGTCGAACGAGTCACGACTAACCGAGGCTGAAGCAAGAATCTCCGCAGCCAAAGATGGCATGCTAACGCAAGAAAGAAGAATCACGTCTCGGGACAAAGAATTATCATTACTTCGAGCCAAAATAGACGACTTGGAGAACCATGGTAGGCGGAAAAACCTGAGGATCGTCGGCCTCCCTGAGAAAGCTGAAGGGTCTGATTCTATCGCGCAATATCTAACAAGGATGCTGCCGAAATGGTTGGATCTTACTCCTGACACACATTTTGAGATTGAAAGAGCTCTCAGGTCTCTCGGCCCGGTGCCGGGAACAAACCACGCTCCACGAAGTGTTTTGGTGCGCTTCTTACGTTATGTGGACAAGGAGCTGATACTGCATGCAGCGCGGAAAAAACGGAACATCAGCCATGAAGGGAATCAACTGCGTTTCTTCCAAGACGTATCCACCGAGGTGCTGCAGAAACGCCGGGAGTTCGACGATGTCAGAAAAAAACTGTCTGCTCGCGACATGTTCAGAGGCTTTGCTTATCCTGCCAAACTTCGTTGCCTTCACGGAACTCGGATGCATCTTTTTTCTTCCCCAGCCGAAGCCACGGAGTTTATGAAAACATTGGAAGACAAGTAACGCCAGAAGGGTACAGCAGATACAAGTATATTTAACTGAAAAACTTAAAGTTGTTGGTTCCTTTATAGACTTTTTTTTTTTTATTATTTTCTTATGGCGTTGACTTTTAATAATAACCCGAGGACGATTTACTTTGAAAATGGATACGTGGCCAGGATATAGATTTTATTCGTTTTCTTTCTCCTTCTCTTCGTCATTGTCTTGTTCCTATCTATAACCGCTGTGAGGAAAAAATAAAAAGTTTTTTTTTTTTTTTTTTTGGTCGATCGCTGGTCAAATGTTTCACGCTCGGATACTGGATTTACGGGAAGGGAACTGGCCTGTAGCGTTTGATCGCCCCCTATGGGTATAACTCTGTATTACTACTTGGTCTGGGCTGTTACTATCTTACGCTCGGTACCAGTCGGGTACAGTAACCTAAGTTTTGTATCTCGGGGTGTGCCTCGTCGTTTGGGGATGAGGCCAGAGGGCAGGGGGAGGGGGTTTGGGGTTATGTTATGTGTTCTAAAATACAGAAATCTTTCTCGTCGGTCTTATGCATGTCTTAGGTATGACACAGTCTTAAACTTTCAGCTCTTTTTGTTTTTACTTTTCTTTGTTCCATGACTACACATAATACGACCAGGGTTATTACATGGAATATTAAAGGGTTAGGACATGTGATTAAGAGGAAAAAAATATTAACCTATTTGAAAAAACCAAGTTGTTCTATTGCCATGTTACAAGAGACACATTTATCTGACTCAGAACACCTAAAATTAAAACGGGATTGGGTTGGCCAGATATTTTTTTCATCATATAAAGCACACACTAGGAAGAGAGGCACAATTATTTTAATTAGTAGGCATTTCCCCTTTATTTTAGAACATCAGATTAACGACCCGGAGGGAAGATATGTGTTAATCACAGGCACAGTATATGGGCAATCTATTACTATACTTAATGTTTACGCTCCAAACGAGGATTCCCCTGAATTTATCTCCAAAGTCATACTTTTGTTTAATCAGTACTGCAAGGGCTTGGGACTACTATGAATATGCAAATAAACCTAATAGATTACTGGCCCATCAAATAAAAAAAACACAGAATGACAGAACAATTAAATCAATGAAGACTTCAGATGGGTCAATTACATACGACGTTGCATCAATTAACAAATTATTTAGAAACTTTTACAAAACATTATATAAATCACAAGTTACTGCTGGACAATCGGATATTACTGAATTCTTAGATAGAATTCCCCTTACAACTATTTCTGATGAAGATAGGGCATTTTTGGATTCACCTTTGTCGACAGAAGAAGTCTTTAGCGCAATCAATTCTATGCCCTCGAATAAATCTCCAGGCCCGGATGGGTTCCCTTGTGAATTTTACAAAAAGTTCTGGCCAGAACTTTCTCCTATTTTAATACCCGCTTTCCAAAATTTATTGGATCGCGGAGTGACTCCTGAGTCATGGAAAACAGCGTCTATTTGTTTAATTCCTAAAAAAGACCAAGATCCTCAAGAATGTGCCTCTTATAGACCAATAAGTCTTCTGAATACCGATTATAAAATTCTTGCCAAGATACTTGCTTGCAGACTCGAAGCTGTGTTACCACAGGTTATTAAACCAGACCAGACAGGATTCATAAAATCACGTTTTGGCACAGACAATGTTCGTCGACTCTTAAATATTATAAATTCAATACAAGCACGCAAAACCCCATCCCTTATTATTTCCCTTGACGCAGAAAAAGCCTTCGACCGAGTCGAATGGGAATTTCTTTCCGCCACCCTTAAGAAATTTAATCTAGGTCCCAAATTCATTGATCTGATAAAATTGCTTCATGCTAGCCCTCAAGCTACTGTGACCACGAATGGCCTGATCTCAAAGCCCTTTGACATAGAAAGAGGTACAAGACAGGGCTGTCCTCTTTCACCCCTGCTCTTTGCCCTTGTAATTGAGCCACTAGCTGAATCTATAAGACAATGCCAACATCTTTTTGGAATAATGGTAGGAGACGAAGAACATCGGATCTCTTTATATGCAGATGACGTGCTGCTGTATATTTCTGAACCAGCTAGGTCAATCCCAGCGATACTAAAATGTATTTCAGACTATAGTAGTTTATCCGGATATAAAATTAACCTGTCAAAGTCTATGGCACTTTCTTTCCATATCCCTACTCTAATCAATCTTTCATCCCTTTCACCCTTTAAAATAACTTCTGTTGGTTTTAAATATCTTGGCATATTTATTACACCAATACTTAAGGATTTATTTAAAAGAAATTATGCCCCTCTTTTGAAATTATTGAAAAAGACCTTAATACTTGGAGGACACTCCCTATTTCTTTTTTGGGTAGGATTAATGTAATTAGAATGAATATTCTCCCTAAATTTTTATATTTATTTCAATCCCTTCCTTGTTATTTATCCAATAATTTTTTTAAAGACGTCAATAAGCAATTTTCTAAATTTATCTGGAACCATAAAATGCCCAGAATTAACCTTACTAAATTAATGAAACCAAAAGAAAGGGGAGGAGTCGCTCTACCAAATTTACGCCTTTACTTTTGGTCCGCACAGGTGAAGCATATGGTCAGCTGGTACAGCGAAAGGACTGATTCTATATGGCTCAACATGGAGGCTACAGCTTGTGCTCCTCTCCCAATAAAATTCCTGCCTTTTATTATAAATGTTAAAAAACTTGAATGCGTTTCAACAAATTTCATTATCTCAAATACTCTTTTGACATGGGGAGACATTAAAAAGTATTTCAAAATTCCAGCTAATATCTCTTTGTACTCACCTATTGCTTTTAATCTCGATTTCCCAGTATATTTGCAAAATATTGGCCTTTCAGATTGGTTCAAATTAGGGATTCTAAAGTTATCGTGCCTCTTTACAGGCAATACACTAAAATCTTTCCAAGAAATTTCAAACCAATATAATATACCACAATCCAATTTTTTAAAATACCTCCAGCTGCGTCATTTCATAAAATCTTTATCTGATAAGCGTAAATTGAGATTTGAACTTGCTGCCATAGAGCAAATTGTAACGAGCAGTTTTTCCAAGGGGTTAATATCTAAAATATACAAAGCTCTGTCTAATTCATGTACTTCTTCTTTCGAGAGCTTGAAGAGTATGTGGGAAAAAGATTTAGGTCACGAAATTGAAGATACAGATTGGTCTGAAATATGTAACAATCTGTTCTTTAAATGCACTTCATTGGGTATTCACGAACTCAATTATAAATTCATTAACCGAGTTTACCTTACACCTTTATGTCTAAAAAAGATCTACAAAAACTCCTCTGATCTTTGTTTTAACTGCAAAAAATGCAAAGGAACAGTCCTTCACTGTTTCTGGTATTGTGACAAGATCATTTCTTTTTGGAAGAAAGTACATAATTTTCTTCAAAGGCTCTTTAAGTTAAAATTCAGTTTTTCTCCTGAATTTTATTTGTTATATGGTGGAGTAGAGAAGGTGTTGGACTCCCACACCAAGTACTTGTTTCTAATTTTGGTTTATCTGGCAAAGAAATGTATACTTTTATTGTGGTCATCTTCTCAGGTACCCTCTTTCAAAATGTGGTTGTCTCAAATATGTACGCTATTTCCACTCGAAAAACTCACCTATGATATACATCAAAAGTCTGACAATTTTTGGCAGTTATGGACACCTTTTTGGCGCTATATTAGTAATTTCTCTTGATTTTTTTTTCTATATTGCAAATTTAGCCCCTAGCCTGATTGTATTTATTTGTTTACTTGTTTGTATATTTCCCATTATCTTTTACTGTATAGCTGAGACTGTATGTGTATGTGCATTAAAATAACCGACGATTAATAAAAAAAATTAAAAATTTAAAAAATAAAAAAAAGCAGTAGGAACATGACCAGATGATATGGAATGGTTGATGATGGTTGTGGTGAAATAAAGGAGGTCTTGTGAGATGGCCTGGAGCATTGTGGAAGGAATTAGGTTTAATGAACAGGTGGTGGGCTTGGATGATGAAATCATTGGATGGGGTTGGATGATGAGATCATCTGCTGAATCTCAGCAGATGACAGGTTGGAGAATTCAGCTAAAGTCCTGAATTTATGGTGTAGGTGTTGGGTTGGGAGCGGAGGACTGGCGGATTGCTGCAATTTTCCCAAAATTAGCTTTACACAGAATAGGAACGGTGATGGTGAAGGATACCAGGTAATGATCAGATTTATGAAGAGGAATAGTAGTGATATCTGTGGGGAAGGGTGGCAAAAAACAAGGTCAAAATAAGTCTCTCTCTTGTTTGTGGGAGGGCAACTGTTTAGAGTTAAAGAGGAGGATTTAAGGAGACGGAGAAGAAATGGGGATTGGAGTTTGTCAGAGGGGAGGTTGAAATCTCCTTGAACACTGAGGAGGGTTATCGGAAGGAAAAAGACTAAGAAGCATGTCCATTTCATCCAGAAAGTTTCCTAGAGAGCCAGGAGGACAATAGATAACTAGGATGTGGAGGTTAATTGGAGAGGTTACCTTAACTGCATGAAATTCAAATGATGAAAAACTGAGACGAGACAAGGGGATAGGTGAGAAGGACCATCTCTTAGACAAAAACAGACCCGTACCACCACCTCTGCCAGTTTCTCATGGAGAGTGAGAGAATGCATAGGCAGAGTATAGGGCAGCCGGAGTTCTGAGGAGACATCCAGATCTCAGTAAGTGCCAGAAAATCAAAAGAGTAATGGGTAGCTAGGGATGAGATAAAATCTGCTTTCTTTACTGCAGATTGACAGTTCCAGAGCCAACCTACCACCAGTGCAGGGCAATGAGACAGTATTGGAGGGTAGATGAGGTTTTTGGGAGATCTGCCTTTACTGTGTGAGTAAAAGCATCCAGTAAGAATTGACAGAGATAGGTTGAACTCGCTATTCACAGGGAAAACAGTCTGGTTAATGTTCATATGCGTCCATGACCCTAGCATTATTCCCATAGTGGAAAGTCTGGGTGCCGTAGGTGGAGATAGCCAGCCACAAACTCCAGCATTAGAGTCCTCACAGAGGGGCGAGTGCTCAGAATGACCAAAGCTAATGCTAAGGCTACCCCACTGGAGCGCACATCCTCCACGCTTCACATGTTCAACAGGTTTGCTCTCCTCAGTGATGCACCCTATGAGAAAACTGAAAGTGGTCTGGTTATAAGAGACACTATACTAAGGCACATTCAATTAGCTAGAACTTTAGTGGTGCCAGCGAAAGTGGTTATGTCTATCCCGGGAGCCAGGGCACCTGACATAGCAAGTAATCTTAGGGCTCTAGCACAGTATAGGTGTCAGAAAGCTTGTTTAAGGAACTAGGAACTAAATTTCGTTTCATGTTTCTAAGGGGACGTTTGTTTGGTGTGGGACCTACTGGAATGTACAGCTGTTCGTCATTGTTTATGTTGATGCTAAGTTTCTATAATAGGTTCACATAATACAAGTAAGTCGAGACAATGTTACCTTTAACTATTATAAAGGGTGGGCCATTTATATGGATACACCTTAATAAAATGGGAATGGTTGGTGATATTAACGTCCTGTTTGTGGCACATTAGTATATGTGAGGGGGCAAACTTTTCAAGATGGGTGGTGACCATGGTGGCCATTTGGAAGTCGGCCATCTTGGATCCAACTTTTGTTTTTTTTTCAATAGGAAGAGGGTCATGTGACACATCAAACGTATTGGGAATTTCACAAGAAAAACAATGGTGTGCTTGGTTTTAACCAAGGTTTTAATTTACTCATGAAAGAATAAAGCGTCCACTTCTCAAGCGCTCCCCGGTGCTTCTTGTGAATGGGCAGAAGAGACTTCCTCTCTTGCCGCATGAGCAAAGGGAAAAAAATAAATCCCCCAAGCGCTCAAAGTTAGACGACAGGTTTCTGTCGCGTGGCCGGGGGAGGGGCCTCAATGATGGTCCCTCCCCTTCTTTGGTGACCTCCATGACGAGTTAACTCATTCATGGAATAAGCCCTATTCATCCCCTGTTTTTGCTATTAACATCGATTCATTCGAATGTCGTTGATGCGAAAGCGCAGGGTTATAGCATGAAGCCCCAGATTGAAGAGATGCTTGCGGGTCTATGAACGACGCGGCATTTGCGGAGCTACGCCGAGCCACAGATGTATTTCTCCGTGCCACCAAGCAGATGGCCCATGCTATCGGCCGTTCTATCGCTGCCATGGTCGGCATGGAGAGACATCTATGGCTTAACCTCACGGGCATCAGGATCGGGTTTTCCTCGATGCCCCCATCTCGCCTTCCGGCCTCTTTGGCGACGCCGTAAACACCGCCGCCACTAGGTTTGGAGAGGGGAAGCTTTACGAGCAGGCCTTGTGAGGTTTCTCCCCTGCCGTGCTCAGGAGTCCAGACCGTCGGCCACACATTCCCGACTAGGGCTGGTCCCCACGAGACGTGAGGCGCAGAAGGAGGGGCTCGCTGCGCTTCGCAATTTGCCTCAGAAAGACCGAACCTGAGGAGCATCATCTCCGCCAAAAAAAAGTCCTGAGGCAGTCTTGAAACCACTTACATGAAACCAGAACAAGGGCATCTGCTGACTCGGCAATTACAGACTTTGCTGGAAAAAGGGGCCATAGGACATGTTCCCCTGCCAGACAGAGACCCAGGCTACTAAAGTCAGTTTTTCCTGGTTTCCAAGAGAGAATGGGTGGTTGCGTCCAATTTTACATCTTCGTGGGCTGAACATCAAAATGTTGACGGGCAAAATGATTGTTTGTCAAATCCAACCAGAGGATTGGTTTGTGACAATCGCCCTGAAGGACGCATATTTTCATACAGAAATATTGCCACAACACAGGAATTTCCTGAGGTTTGCTTTCGGGGGCGAAGCTTACCAGTATTGGATCCTTCCATTTGGCTTAGCCCTGTCACTCCGCACATATATCAATTGCACAGATGCAGCTCTGGCTCTATGATTCCAGGGCATCCGTATTCTAAATTATATAGATGACTGGCTGATCCTGGCTCAGTCTTAGCAGCTAGCGCTTCAACATTGAGATGTCATCCTAGCTCACCTCCATTCTTTAGGATTGAGACTCAATGCCGGGAGAGGCATTCTCTTTCCTGCTCAGAGGACAACATATTTGGGTGTCATATGGAATTCGATTGCAATGCAGGCACAGCTGTCTCCTGTGCGTGTTGAATCCATTTTCAATACCCTAAAGAAAATCATGCTAGGCGAGAAAGTGATCATTACTCTCAGAGTTTTTTAGCTCTCATGGCAGCTGCGTCCATGGTGATACCCTTGGGCATTCTGTACATGAGATTGTTTCAGTTGTGGCTAAGCGCCAGGGGATTTTATCCAAGGGCCAATCCCCAGAGGCAAGTAAAGGTTACACGCCAGGGGCTTCATACACTTTCTATGTGGTTCAGACCCCGGTTTTTGACTCTGGGTCCCGCTCTAGGACCATGTTGTCGTCACAAGTTGCGGACGACAGACGCTTCCCTCATGGGCTGGGGTGCGGTCTTGGATAGCCATCCAGCCCAAGGGATTTGGAGAGGTCATCTTCTCGCATGGCACATCAATTGCATCGAAATGATGACTCTATCTCTGGCCCTGAAATATTCTCTCCAGCAGTTGAGAGGCTACCATGTCCTAGTGCGGATGGACAACATTACGGTAGTCTCGTAAATAAATCGCCTGGGCGGACTGTGCTCGCGCCGCTGAAAAAAGCTAGCGCAACAGGTTCTGCTTTGGGTACAGGACAAGTTCTGTCCCTCAGGGCGATTTACATTCCAGGGCATATGGATATGGGAGCAGACTTTCTGTCCAGACAAGCTGTGACACGCGGGGATTGGAATCCCCACCCCGAAGTAGTCAGTCAAATCTAGGAGAGATTTTATGTAGCAGAGGTGGACCTCTTTGCCTCATAAGAAGCAGCACAATGTCCTCTTTACTACTCCCTGACTCCCTGAGCTCCCCTGGGTCTGGATACGATGGCCCATACGTGGCCCAGATTATGCCTTTATGCATTTCCTCCGATAGCTCTGCTCCCGGGAGTCCTGGTGAGGGTCTGTCAACAGGGTTTGTGCCTCTTATTGATAGCGCCCTGTAGTATTTTAAATGGGGAGACAATGCTAAACGCATTCTCCACCATTTATGTTGGGTTTCAGCTCTGGTTCAGAGATGAATTGAATCTTTAAGGATTCGAGTTAATTTTGTTAAACTTAATTAAAATTTATAGTATTTAGTGTATCTTACCAATTCTGTTTATCCCGCGGCCGAAGACAAAAATCTAATAATACAAAATCTGGTATTTACCTAATTATGAGCAAGGTAACGTAAGATCTGGGCAATACTTTAACAACAGTTCTTTATAAAAAAAAAGAATTTATTTGAACTAATCTATGATACATGAAACGACTCTACTTGAACACATGCACACACACAAACATACCAACAGTTTGCAGGGTGGAAGTTAATGAAGTTCATCTAGTACTGTTTACTAGATGGAAGAAAGTCACAAGAGCAGACTCTTGGGTTTAATCTTAATGTTTTAGGTATGAAACGAGCATCAGTTTCAGCAAGGTATGCAGCTTTGTTTGTATACTTGCGTTACGTTTCGTTCTCATCTTGTGGTTCGCCTCCGGTGAAGGGAATCACGGCGTTGCTGATTGGTTGGTGTTCTGTGGTTGAAATGACGTATTTCAGGAAAGCCCTTCGGTGAGGCTTGGTTGCCTGGTTACCGATGGCGAGCTCTAGAACAACCTCTGCGGGTTTCTTCATTGCAATTCTGGCACGAGGTCTCATTGAGAGTTCTCGAAGAGCGGATGACGTCAGCGAAGTCGGTGTAGCACCCTCAGGGCGGAAGCCTGAGCGGCGAGCTCGCTAACTAACGTAGAACGAACAAACGAGCGTACAAACGTGTTTGGACGAGTTTGCACACTGAGTTTTGTCCCTGTGTGTCAGTCCATCCCACGGATGATTGGTCCAATCGGATGTGGTTGCGGGGCTTAGCCACGCCTCACTTGGTTCCCCCTTTTGTGCATACATTAGGCCGGGTTTACGGCTGTCACGTGGGGCCAAGCCGATTACACTTTTAATTACCTTTCATAAAGTAATTTTACATGAGCTCTTGTTCATGTGACCAATTTTCCGTGTACACCACTGTTCTTTGAATAAAATAAGCTTTCAATTGATACCACACATCCCCTATCTTACACACTCATTTATAGCTTTGTTTAATAAACAGGGTTTGTAAATGCTGATAATACCTTTAAAGGTATGTAGAATAATCAAATATAACACACAGATATAAAACATACTGAATATATATTTCTAGCATTTTGCCCTACTGGCACACTTTAAATATTGTTTAAATAGTGTCTGCTGTATTCCTCTTTGTTCATTGAAAGCCATTTGGAGAACACATGTGTCCTGGGGTCACTGAGATGGTCAAAGTGTGACGTGGTGGTTCCCCCCCAACTCGGGGTGAAGCTGTAAAACTGTCCGCTTTGTTTACAGGATCGCCAATTTACGCCATGGTTTTGGGTCTAGTTTGATGCATCTGGCTTTCCTGTCCCATGTCTTGTTAAGTTTCCTGCAGCTTAGTTTTACAACCTCTCCTTTATGTTCCCGAATGAGATAAGGTTATTGGGATGGCGCCATGATGTCTGGGGACGAGGTTCTGGAATGTGATCTATTGTTTGCTCTCTTTGGGGTCTGCTCAACCCTACAGCCCCATTGGCCGACCAGAGTGTGGTTCTCGGATCTAATATCTCTACTCAGTGGCTCACTGGTGATTCCAGTGAGGAGGGATCTTCTGTCTCAGGTGCAGGGGACAATATTTCATCCCTGGTGCGAGCTCTGGAACCTTCACGTCTGGCCCTTGAGGAGGACCAACTAAGAGATGCTGATCTTCCAGCCAGCATAATTGAAACTATTCCAAGTGCTAGGGCTCCCTCCACTAGAAGAACTTATGCCCTCAAATGGAGTGTATTTGAAAGTTGGTGCATGGCAAAACATGTAGACCCAGTCCACTGCCGAATTTTTTCAGTGCTGGACTTTCTGCAAGGAAAGTTGTCCTCAGGCTTATGCCCTAGTACTCTCAGAACGTACTGTACGTAGCCGCTATTTCGGCATGTCATGTTCTGACCGATTGGGGTTACTGTGGGAAAGCACCCTTTAGTTGCCTGTTTTATTCATGGAGCAAAACAGTTGAGGCCGCCCACTAGAGTGACGGTCCCTTCGTGGGACTTATTGTGCTCGAAGGTCTGATTGACACCCCTTTCGAACCACTAGAGTCAGCGCCTGTCAGGCTTCTTACTCTTAAGATGGTTTTTCTTATGGCCATTACTTATTTGAAGAGAATTGGAGATCTGCAGGCTTTGTCAGTCTCCCCATCCTGCCTAGACTTTGCCCCTGGGCAGGTCAAAGCTATTCTGCATCCTCACCCGAATTATCTTCCGAAAGTTCCATTCTCGACCATGCACCCAGTTGTTCTCGAAGCCTTCTGTCCTCTGTCCTTTTTACAGCTCCGGAGCAGGAAAGAAGATTTCACTTACTGTGTCCAGTATGTGCTCTTCAGATTTACATCTACCACACTAACTAGTGGCGTAAGTCAGAGCAGCTTTTCATTTGCTATGTGGCCGCTGTCACATTGGGTGAGAGATGCTATTGCCCTAGCCTATGAGGCGCGTGGTCACACTTCGCCTCTAGGAATCAGGGCTCATTCCACCAGGTGGATTGCCTCATCAATTGCTCTGGCAAGAGGTGTCCCCTGGCTGCAAGTGTGTGATGCAGCAGGTTGGTCCTTTCCACACACATCTGTCCGATTTTATAGTTTGGATGTCCATGCTACTCCGGGGTCACGGGTCCTCGAGTCAGTATCCCAAAGTTATGTTTGAGACCTCTTTGGCTATTGTGCGCACACGCAACACAACCTGGGGGTCCAGACACTTGCAGTGCGGCGGCGTTGGTATTCTCATTCCCATAGCGTTTTCATGCAGCATTGAGTGTAGCTTTTGAAAGGGAACGTCTCGGGTTACTTTGTGATAACCCTATTCTCTGAAAAAGCGGGAACAAGATGCTGCGCCCAAATGCCGCACTGCTGCCGTGGCTGGACGTCCTTTCAGGTTCCGGTTCACTCCTATTTATAACCCACAGGTGCACCTCATCAGATGATGTCACCTGACCGAGGTTATGTAAGCCAAAATTTGGCGTGTTTGATACACACATGCTTCACAACCAGTTGAACAAAGAGATGTTTCCATAGTGTTTCATTCCCGCTTTTTCAGGGAAGAGGGTTACAACAAAGTAACCCGAGACGTTCTCTATAGTAACATAACAAGTGTAGCTACAAATATGACATCTGCTCAGCTGATCACCAGTGGCGGCCGGTCAATACGGGGTGCAGGGGCGCCGCCCCCCTTAATGTTAGGCAGAGAAGAATGCTCATTTACCATGTAATTATTTAACATAATTATTTATTTTAATAATGAAATAAAGTCATTTAGTCACAATATTATATTTTTTCACAATATATAATTTATTTGTATTTTAAAAAAAGCTAAACTGTATTACGTTCATTTGTGTTCGTGTACGCGGGGCGCCGGACAAACGAGTGTCTATGTAGGCACGTACATTTTTAAAAAGCATGTGACTTGAGGCTGAGCTCTGATTGGATTTTGTTAAATCATCCTGGGTCGCAGCACTGTGCGCCCCGAACCCTCCCACTTTTGTTCTTAGCGAATCAATATTGTTTTTAAATATTTGGGCTCATGTGATTGGAGCATTCCCAACGAGTCTTCCAGCACTTCTTACGGCAAGTGGAGCTGGCTGACTGGATGCGATGTGAGTCATGCCTTTATTTTATACTAGTAGTAATGATGCAGTTGGCAAAATTCCAAAACCATCTTTTTTTGCTTTTAACTATGAGGTCAAGCAATATCTCAACTTGATTAAGCATTCCCTTAATCAAAAGGCAACAAAAACTGTGAATGTTCGTAAACACTTTGATATCTTTTCGTACTTCCCCTGCCAAAATGTGATGATGTGAGTCTTGTTTATGTTTTGTTTATGTTAAAACACCTGCAAATGCTGGAAAATGCACATTTTGTTATTATTATAATGGAGATTAACATTCATGTAAATTGTGCAACTGATGAATAAAGCATAAGAACAAAAAAAAGAAGCTTAATCACCTGATAAATGGCTATTTACAGGCAAGTATTAAAAGTTTAATTTAAATTTTGTTTGCGCCCCCCCCCCCCCAAAAAAAATTTCCACCAGCCGCCACTGCTGATCCCACTAATTATAATTTACAGACCCCCAGAGCTGAATTTCTCTGTGAAATTGCAGAGTTCCTCTTAAACCTGGTCGTTTCTATAGGTAAAGTGTTAATTTCTGGAGACTTTAATATTCATTTTGAGAATCAGAAGACCCTCTGAGAACAGCATTTCTGTCCTCCTCGGTAGGAGTAAATCAGTGTGTAGTAGGACCCACTCATAAAGCAGGTCACAGTTTAGATTTAATATTATCCTGCGGATTAAGTATACGAAATATAATCACAATTCCACAGTCTGAAGTAATCTCAGATCACTATCTTGTCTTAATTAAAGTGTGTCATAGTAATAATGTACGCAAGCGGAAGGAGCGGATAGCTGTTACGCCGCCCCCAACAGTGCGTGAGCGAGCAGTTCGAAAAGATGCGGTCGGCTGACGTCACGGTTTTCGGAGGAAGCATGTGATAGTCTTTGGCCCTCCCGACTGAGTGGTAGTAGCAGCCTTAACGTGGGAGCCCCCTAGTGACGGGGAGGAATTGGACACAACTAAATTAGGGAAAAATCCAAAAAAAACTAAAAAACAAATATTATTAAAAAAATTCAGGCTTTGAAATCTGACAATTTAATTGATACAGATGCTAAACTAACCACATCACATCAGAATAACAGAATAACAATAACAGAACCCCTGCTGAAAATAATTAACTCTTCACTCAGCAATGGGTATGTTCCAAATTTTTTTTTTTTAATTAGTAGTTATTGAACTACTAATTAAGAAACCCAAACTCGACCCCTGTCAGCTGACCAATCACAGGCCGATATCAAGCCTCCCCTTTATCTCGAAGATTCTGGAAAAGATAGTAACACAGCAGCTATGTTCATATCAACATATAGATAGCATACATGAATCAATCAGGATTTAAGCCTTGTCACAGCACAGAGACCGCACTTGTTAAAGTAGTACAGTAAATGACCTCCATTGGCCTCTGATCAGGGTTGCGTCACTATGCTTGTTATACTCGACCTCGGTGCCACTTTTGACACCACTGATCATAGTATTAGCACTAGTTCAACTAGAGCATAAACCAGCTTTAGTTAGTACAGAAAGCAGCAACGAGAGAGTCCTTACTAGAACCAGAAGATACGGGCACATCACCCCTATCTTATCCATACTGCATTGGCTTCCTGTGAAATTTCACCTAGATTTTAAAATGCTACTTTTGACGTTTAAAGCATTAAACTGTATCACGCCGCAGTATCAGATTGAACAGCAGGCTGCTTGTCAGTACCACGTATTTCATAAAAACTAAAGCTGGGGGCAGAGCTTTTTCTTACAAAGCTCCAAAGTTATGGAATAGTCTTCCAATTAATGTTCAGGACTCAGCCACAGTCTCATTGTTTAGGCTAAAAACCTATTTATTTAGCCAAGCATTTTGTAAATAGATTTTCCTTAGGTAAAGGACCAAATCTGGGGGACTAATGGACATAGAGTATTATGGTGAACTGGTATGTTTAGATGCTGTCTTCCCCACTCTCCTTGATCAATCATGTTGGTTGATGGTGAAGTGATTGGTTGTTTTACATTTCAGGGAGCCCTCATGTCTGTGTTGCCTTCTGGCTCTTCCTTTTTGTTATGCTGTCATAGTTAGTCCAGTCAGAGTCCCTGCTTGCACTTTGCACTAAATACACATTCACCTTATACATTGTGACTGTGACCATATCTTTCCTTCTCTTATGGTCACTCCTCTCTCTCTCTTTAACTGTTCCTGTCTCTCTGTCTAGCTATACATGTCACTCCTGAGCTGCCAATGATCCAGACGCTCTGCCCTCTGGACCTGTCTAACTCATCCTGGTGTTCCGCTTCTGGTTGGAGATCTTGTTGCATGGATGCCCAGTGTGGTCTACCTGGGATGAATGTGGTGACTGGGGACGGTTCCACTTTACAAGGAAGATGGCCCTGGCCTTGACTGATGCTGACAGCTGTTCTTGGAGGACTTGTAACTGCAGTCGCTCGATAGTTCAGGACTAGAATTTCCTACTGTTTACCTGAGCCTTCAACAATATGGACTCCTTATTAACTTAAAGACTAAGTTAAATATATGAGTGCCACAGCAAAGGGTCTGAATACGTAGGACCATGTGATGTTTCAGTTTTTCTTTTTTAATAAATCTGCTAAAATTTCAACAATTCTGTTTTTCTGTCAATATGGGGTGCTGTGTGTACATTAATGATGAAAAAAAAATTAACTTAAATGACTTTAGCAAATGGTTGCAATATACTGTAATATACTTTCCGTACCCACTGTATATATTTCACCTGTGTATATATATATATATATATATATATAGAGAGAGAGAGAGAGAGAGAGAGAGAGAGAGAGAGTGAGAGAGAGAGAGAGTATATAGCGAGTGTGAAAAAAGAACACTACCGCTTACATTTAAGGGAAGAGTTTCCACACCAAATATTGACCGTTTATTGTTTATGTTATAACTTAGTGCTTTTTATAGAAGTTTCTTTTAATGTAGAAATGTTTCCAAAGCATCACTGCATATGGCTTTTGTTTGGATGTTCCTAAGACTTTTGCACAGTATTGTAAATAAAACAGCTGTTAGGTTTTACTGAGCATGCTGGAGAATTAGTTATTTTGGTAACTTCGTCACACTTGCTCCTTTCTATTTTCATGCAAAACCCAGGAGTCTACATTATTGATTATTGATTTTTTTTTTCCCCATCTGAAAACTGGTCTGTCATGTAATATGTCGCTTTCTTTACAGGCATGCAAATATTCTTATCTAATGTTATTTATTCATTAATGTTAGTGTATCGTTGTAGGGAATGGTCTTGTACATAATAATGCAGACATAAACTTATATAACAAAATTTGTACTACAGACACCAAAGACTTTTGCACAGTACTGTATGTTAATGTACATTAGTTTCTTTTATTGTGTTAATCAGCATGCTCATGTTTTATATATATATATATATATATATATATATATATATATATATATATATATATATATATATATATACACACACTGTATATATATTTAATACCGTAGCCAAATTAACCAGAAATAAGACCACTGCAGAAATCTCCACAACAACAACATACAGTAGTGAGGACTTCATGAACTTTTTTAATAATTGTACAGATTAGGCATAAAATTGAGGCTTTGAAACTGGACAATGTAATTGATGCAGATGTTAAATTAACCATGTCAGATCGGAACTTAGAATACGTTACTCCCCTTGAACTAATTTCACTCATCTCTGCAAACCTGTATATTAGATCATATACCGACACATTTTCTCAAAAAGAAATAACAGAACCAGAAAATAATTAATTCTTCACTCAGCATTGGGTATGTTCCAAAATCTTTTAAATTAGCAGTTATCAAACCGATAATTAAGAAGTCTGACCTCGACCCCGGTCAGCTGTCCAATTACAGGCCACTATCAAATCTCCCCTTTATCCCTAAGATTCTGGAAAAGATAGTAGCGGAGCAGCTATGCTCATATCTACATAGAAATAATATACATGAACTGTATCAGTCAGGATTTAGGCCTCATCACAGCACAGAGACAGCACTCATTAAAGTAGTAAATGACCTATTTATTTAATCAAGCATTTTGATTTGCCTTAGGTAAAGGAGCAGATCTGGGGGACTCCTGGACATAGAGTATTATGGTGAACTGGTATGTTTAGATGCTGTCTTTCCCACTCTCATTGATCACTCAGGTTTGTTGACGGTGAGGTGATTGGTTGCTTTACATCTAAGGGAGCCCTCATGTCTGTGTTTCCTTCTGGCTCTCCCTAGTTATGCTGTTAAAGTTAGTCCTGCCGGAGTCCCTGCTTGCACTCTATACTAAATATACATTCACCTTATACATTATGTAACTGTGACCATACCTAACTGTTATCTCTCCTCTTCTGCTCTCCGCCCCCCTCTCTCTTTCCCTCTCTCTGTCGAGCTACACATGTTGTTCCTGAGCTGCCATTGATCCAGACTCCCTCTGCCCTCTGGACCTGCCTGACTCATCCTGGTGCCCCACTTCTGGTTGGAGATCTTGTCACATGGATGTCCCGTGTGTCTCTTTGGGATACGTCCGATGTCTGGGGACGGTTTCACTCTACTATAAAGACGGTTCTGGCCTCAACTGATGTTGACAGCAGTTTCTCCACGGATTTGGCTACAGTCACTCGATAGTTCAGGACTGGAAAGTCTACCTGAGCCTCCACTAACTACATGGACTCCATATTAACATCAATTAACATCTGTTATACTGAACTGCCTGCCACCTAACACACAGTATGAATGCAGATCAATTCCTGCTTTCTGTTTCACCCAAATGAGGATGGGTTACCTGTTGATTCCGGTTCCTCTCAATGTTTCTTCCTACTGCCCTCTCAGGGAGTTTTTCCTTGCTCATCAGGGACTATCTGACTTTCTGACCATTTTTTATTCATACACATTCACATTTCATACAAACGTAAAGAATTCTTTTGATTGTGTAAAGCTGCTTTTGCGATGATGACAATTGTTAAAAGTGTTATACAAGTAAAAGTGAATATAGTTGACAATGAAAATCATCAGCCACCTGTCCCAATGCAAGCAAGCAAACGAGATAGAGACAATAGCATGGAAAACGCAGACTGATGCTGACACAGTTCCACAGACTCCGCGATTCCTGCCCGCACAGCAGTTCAGTTTTTATTTTGCATTGGTCCTGTTGCAATTTTACCCTGAATGTCTTTTTTTGCACATTTACTTTTGTATCCTACATTGCTTTTGTTTGCACAATTTTACCCTGAATGTCTATTTGCACAAGTTTTACAGTATTTATCTTCAACTAGTCCTGTGATTCTTGCAAGTAAATCTTGAGTTATTCTAAATAAACTACAAATAAATATATTTTTGTCCTTAAATCATTTTGAAAAATAATTTCACTTTCCACTCAGTCATATAACTGACTGAAAGACTCATTATTTACATGATTTTGAAGTAAAAACTCTAGCTTCTTTAGTTTTCTAGCTCTTTCTCATCGCAGATGGAGATTGTGACTTTTAGATGTCAACCTTTTAATTTACAGAGGGATTTAACCACCATTTTCATTATCAGAGTGTACATTCCACCTAGCACTAATGCTAAGGAAACGCTATGTGAACTTTATGCAAAGATCAGTGAACTAAAGACCACACACCCAGATGGACTGTTTATTGTTGCTCCAGGAGGACATGGAGCAACCACTCTCCACTGAACATCAACAGCTTCTCTGTGGAGATCATCAACAGCATCAAATTCCTAGGTGCCCACCTGGAGGAGAACCTCACCTGGTCTCTCAACACCAGCTCTTTTTTCAAAAAAGCCCAACAACATCTTTTCTTCCTGGGAAGGCTGATAAAGGCCCAGCTTCCACCACTGATCCTTACCACCTTCTATAGAAGGACTATTGAGGGCATCCTGAGCAGCTGTTTGTGAATCGTGCCATCTTGGACCGCAAGGCCCTACAGCATATAGTGAGGACAGCCAAGAAGCTCATTGAGGCCTCTCGTCCCTCTATTGAAGACATCTACACCACACAGTGCATCCGCAAAGCCACCAGCATTGTGGGTGATCGGACACACCCCTCTCACTCACTCTTCACCTGCCTGCTATCTGGAAAAAGGTACCGAAGCATTTGGGCACTCACATCCACACTGTGCAAGAGCTTCTACTCACATGCCATCTTTCTACTGAACAAGAAAAGTCTGGACTGATACACACACACACACACACACACACACACACACACAGATAAACATTCACCCCTGTAAAAATGGGACTAGACTGATTAACACATTCAAATACACAGCATTCCACATTATGGATGTAAGTGTCATAAACATTAAATGTTTAGTTTTTAAATTGAACTCATGAATGTTATTGCGTCTTAGGGCTCTTTGGATCACTGAACTTAATCTCAGACACCTGTGATAATTAGTTTGCCAGATGAGCCCAATTAAAGGAAAAGTACTGAAGAAGGTTGTTCCACATTATTAAGCAGGCCACATGTTTCAAGCAATATGGGAAAGAAAAAGAATCTCTCTGCTGCTGAAAAGCGTCAAATAGTGCAATGCCTTGAACAAGGTATGAAAACATTAGATATTTCACAAAAACTTAAGCATGATCATCGTAAACATTTGTGGCTGATTCAGTGCACAGACGAGTTTGTGCAGATAAAGGAACAATGAGGAAGGTTTCTGCCAGACAAATTCATCGGATTAAGAGAGTAGCTGCTAAAATGCCATTAAAAAGCAACAAACTGGTATTTGAAGCTGCTGGTGCCTCTGGTGTCCCACAAACCTCAAGATGTATTACCCTTCAGAGGCTTGGAGTTGTGCATAAACCTTCTATTCGGCCACCCCTAACCAATACTCACAAGCAGAAATGGTTGCAGTGGGCCCAGACATACATGAAGACAAATTTTCAAACATTCTTGTCTACTGATGAGTGTCGTGCAACCCTGGAGGGTTCAGTTGTATGGAGTGGTGGATGGTAGGTGGATGGCCACCATGTCCCAACAAGGCTGCAAGGAGGTGGCGGAGTCATGTTTTGGCCCGGAATCATGGGACGAGAGCTGGTAGGCCCCCTTAGGGTCCCTGAAGGTGTGAAAATGACCTCGGCAAAGTATATAGGGTTTTTGACTGACGACTTTCTTCCATGGTACAAAAAGAAGAACCGTGCCTTCCGTAGCAAAATCATCTTCATGTATGACAGTGCACCATCTCATGCATGCAAAGAATAACTGTGTCATTGGCTGCTATGGGCATAAAAGATGATAAACTCATGGTGTGGCCACCATCCTCCCCTGACCTCAACCCCATTGAGAACCTTTGCAGAATCCTCAAGGAAAAGATCTATGAAGGTGGGAGGCAGTTCACATCAAAACAGCAGCTCTGGAATTTTCTGAAATCCTGCAAAGAAATTCAAGCAGAAACTGTCCAAAAACTCAAAATTTCAATTGATGCAAGTATTGTGAACGTGATATCAAAGAAGGGCTCCTATGTTAAGATGTAACATGCCCTGTTAGGATGTTTTTGATTTAAATAACTTTTGATCACAGTAAATATGACCTCCTAATGCTGCAAATTCACCAAAATCCCATTTTGAGTTCTTTACAACCTATAAAACGTTTTAACTCTGTTGTGCATAATAATTTGGAACAGTGCGTTTTCAATTTGTTATTTTTGAAATAAATATTATTATCATTAGGAGGTTTGTTCAATAAAATTCTAATTATACCCTAATGGTTGATGACTTGAACATTAACTGACTGTCATTTGCATTGACCAATTATAAAAATTAGAGAAATATCTAATTTGCGTAATAATATGGAATGCGGTGTACACACTGATCTATAACCATCCAGTAAATTTCAACACCAACTTGAAATTGTTTTTTGCACAAATATTTATATTATTGGCTGCTATTTGCACAAGGACAATTTTTCATCTCTGCTGCTACATACAAGAAATGTTTACTATTTATTTTATCTATCATGTCATTAACTTGCACTACCTCAATCAACTATCGCAGTATATCACAGTTTATTATATTGTATCATGTTGTCGTGTTGCTGCTCCTGTTTGCACATTTGCACATGCACTTTGTGTTGTCTTATGTTATCATTTGTATAGTAGTTTTAAATATGGTTTGTCTTAGATAATCAGCTAATTAGGTGTCCTAGTTAGCTAGTTAGTTTCTGTTCATTGATGTTGCATGTGTGTAGCACCTTGGTCCTGGAGGAACACCGTGTGTTTGTGTGTGTGGAATTAGCCCCTTCCCTCGCCTTGTTTTACACAGTAACACTCCTCCTCTCTCCCCCCACCTCGCTTTTTAAGTTTCACAACAAACACACACACACAACGGAAACACCGTTTTAACAGGAAAAAAATAAATCTTTCTGAGACTGGCATGAGCGTATATTAACAGAATCACTTTTTAAGTTTCACAACAAACGCATAAACACAGCGGAAACACCGTTTTAACGGAAAAAAGACATCTTTCTGAGACTGGCGTGAGCGCATACTAAGGGAATAATTTTTTAAGTTTCACAACAAACACACACACACACAATGGAAACACCGTTTTAACAGGGAAAAAATTAAATCTCTCTGAGACTAGCATCAGTGCATACTAAGGGAATCACTGCTGTAAAGTAAAAAATAAATAAATAAATAAAAATGAACCAGCACCTTACCTTTGAAAAGAATTGCGACAGAGCAGAGTTTCTGTGTGTTTGTGAAGCCGGGGAGGGGGGGGGGAGGCTTGGGGGTGAAAATGTGAGAGAGTGACGCTCGGTGTCAAAATAAGAGTCGCATGCGTGATACATGATATTCGGTGCTCGGAAACTAATACTTGCTCGGTTTCCTATTAAAAATTTATTTAAAATCTTTGCTCGGTTTGCAGAACACGTTACTCGCAATCCGAGGTTCCACTGTATGTATATATATATAAAACCCTGTCAACAGTCCAGTTTTTCACCCTCAGACAACTTTTGGTAGATCCTGACCACTGTCTAGCCATCACAATTTTCCCTTGGCAAAGTCACTCAAATCCTTGCACCTGTCTATTTTTGCTGCCTAATATATCCCATTTACTGGTACCAGGTGCCATTGTGAATTTGTGTTAGGCGTTTCTTGAAAATGGTGGGTTGGAAGTAGAAAAAATGGGCATGCATTGTCAAGGACACAAGGGTTAAATTGTGATGGCTAGACAACTGAGTCAGATAATCTTAAAAATCGCACTCCCAGAATTTCCAGTGTTCGCAAACAATCAAATGTTTAGTTATGTGGCTACACAGTAATACTTAATACAAAAGATTAAGCTTGTGTACAAGAAACCATCATCATCTTTCCACCATGCCAAAAAATGTTGTAGGATTGTAGGATGTTGTCTAATTCCAGTGGCCTCTTTACAAGATCTCACCCCATGGGGTCAAAATGATCACAAGAACTGTGAGCAAAAATCCCAGAACCGCACGGGGGGACCTAGTGAATGACCTGCAGAGAGCTGGGACCAAAGTAACAAAGGCTACCATCAGTAACACACTGCACCACCAGGGATTCAAATCCTGCAGTTCCAGACGTGTCCCCCTGCTTAAGGACACATCTGAAGTATGCTAGAGAGCATATGGATGATCCAGAAGAGGATCGGGAGAATGTTGCATGGCTAGATGAAACCAAAATAGAACTTTATGGTAAAAACTCAACTTGTGTTTGGAGGAAAAAGAATGCTGCGTTGCATCCAAAGAACACCATACCTACTGTGAAGCTTGGGGGCGGAAACATCATGCTTTGGGGCTGTTTTTCTTCATGTATCGTGAGAATTTGACTGAAAACCTCCTTCCATCAGCAAGGGCATTGAAGATGAAATGTGGCTAGGACTTTCAGCATGACAATGATCCCAAACACACTGCCCGGGTAACAAAGGAGTGGCTTCGTAAGAAGCATTTCAAGGTCCTGGAGTGGCCTAGCCAGTCTCCAGATCTCAACCCCATAGAAAATCTTTGGAGGGAGTTGAAAGTCTATGTTGCCCAGTGACAGCCCCAAAACATCCCTCTCTTATCTTTTTAAGTAGGAAAACTTGCACAATTGGTGGCTGACTAAATACATTTTTGCCCCACTGTATATTTTAAAGGCATTAAACTATTACTCACAAAACATTATCACCCCAAGAAAGTCTGACAAAAAACATTTGTACCCTATTTTTACTATTAAGATGGGTTTACCATGGAGCTGTGCAGTGCACACATACACACAAAAGAAGAGACACAAAGAATACACTAAACAGTAGAAATTTGACTTGAAAAACAGTATAAATTATTGAGTATCTGCAATAAAGACTAAAAGGTAAAATTCTTACCTGCATACTTCTTCTTCTTTAAGAACTCTGTAAAAACATGTAAATAAACAATTTATACCCAAATACAGTTACATTAAAACAAAGCATAATATACAAAAACCTTTATTTTAATAAAGTTGACTTCAATTTTCTGAATGGTCACAATTTTGTCAAAACCCCTGGAATTACAGCTGATAGTCTTCACTTTTTTCAAATTCAGTGTGGTGGTGTCCAGAAACCAAATGCACTGTAAACCTGAATAAGTTGGCAAAACTAATCAGTTACATCAATTTCTTAAATTAATGATGTTTCCAATTTTAAGTAAACAGAACTATCAGTTTTTGAATTTGTTGTACTCATTCATATTGATCATTCTTTACTTGGATTACTGATTAGCCTAACTCATACTATTTAATAGTAATTATTATGAATTTTTTAGTTAATTTACTGAACTTTTGCACAATATTCTAATTTTTCGTGTTTCACTTGTACACAATACTCGGCATGATATGTTGTGTTATAATGAAAACATCAACTTTAGGATCCTCAGATTTGTAGATTATATTTACAGCATAATGCCAATTCGCCATTTGACCATCTGTCACCAACTGGTATGGTACTACATGGAGTTCGGGCTGATGTAGTTGCCGTGGGCAAAATTAGGGCAGGTATAGACACAGAGGGTAGTTTTTTAACATAAACTAAAACAAACTAAAACAGATGCCCACATTACATTAACAATTAATGCTTGACCCAGTTTCCCAGAACAAACAGCTTTTTATAATGTGTCTAATGAGCTACCTCGGTTCAGGTAAGCACTCTCATCACCTGACCGAGGTGCCTTCTGGGAAACTGAGTCTACAAACTAAAACTACACAAACAAACTTGTAGGGGTGAACCCTTACACCATCTTGATAAAAAAAAAATGTGGGCAGCTTGTGTGCATTGATGATGTCAGACTAGGCTGAAAGATATTAAGTTGGTGGAACTTTAAGGAGTCAGTTGCTGTGGCTTAAAATATCAAACTTGTTCAGCTAACTTAAAAAGTGTAATTTCTACAAACTCATAAATACCAAAAAGTTCTAAATACTCATCAAGGTTTATTAATTTGAACTAATTGTAATTATTTAAGTTAACAGTACTCAATATGTTTAATTACTTTGAGCATTAGGGTTTGCCAAAAAAAATATATATATATATATATATATATATATATATATATTTTTATTTTTATTTTTATTTTTTTTTGTTCTCAACAGTATATAGCCTCAGGCAGTGCACAAATATCACATGATTTCACAAAATTGTGCATTTTACCATTTTAAATGGAGGCATGACCGATGCGCTCACTATAAAAAGCAATGCCATTATGACTCATCTGTTTTTCCATGCATGTCTGAACAGCAGCAAGTTAAAAAATTTCCAACCTTTTAAAATGCTGCAAGCATATCGCCGGTCATTTGAAAAGAACCAACCAACCTGCTTCACACTTTCTGTCTTCCTTGATCAGTTGGTAAAATTCCTCCAAAGCAATGTAAAAGTCTCATTGTCAGTTATCGAAAATGCTTGATTGGTGGGTGGCAAGGTTGGCACAACCAGGTATTAGATTAGGGCACCTGACTGGAGCCTCCTGATTGTTTTGTAGATGAGTTTTTAGTTCTAGTTTAGTTTTAGTTTAGATGTCTACTCCACTCAATTAAATAATCAGTATGATCTTAAAAGCACAACTTTCCTTCTTACCTGTACACTGCCTCTCCTTCCCCTGCTGCATCTCTAAGGATTAAATTTGTTTAGATTTAGATTTGTTTGAAATAGTTTCTCTACCTTGTAAATAAACTACTTATATAAAATGACTAAGCACTTTAACAGTGACAAGGTAATTGTGCAACAAACAAACAGATTACAATTATGAGATGTAATTTTATAATAGAGTTGGTTATATACCATTATTTATTTAGTTAATGAGTAGGCATTATGAGTGCTTTATGAACACTGTTAAAATTCCCTTCTCAATTTAATTTGCTTAGCCATAATCCTCAGTCTATTTCAGTGGTATAGCTATGAAATATATGGTGAACAGTTGCTTATATTAAATTTTTTCAGTTGATTGACGTAACATTCTTGAAACTAAAAAAGTAACTGAATGTTACTCTTTTATTAGCTTGAACTACAAAAAGAGCAGTGCTTCGTAAATTATTGACATTGTATTGGCCTTTGTGTTCCTTGATTTAGGTTGGTATGACAGTATGAAATTAATTCTAGTTAAAAAGAACATGCATCATGGCAGGATATCAATCAGATATTGTGTGATGTGATGCAACTGTGATGTCCATATCACATTTTAAAATACTGTATATAATATACCTTAACAATAATTGAAGTCCCTAAAAATAAATCATCCTTTGACTGGCATACAGTCTTTATAAACACAAATCTGTATAAAAATTGTGCCCCATATAAATAAAATAATAAATAAACAAACAAATAAATAAATAAATAGGCTGAGCATTTACCTATATTCTCTTGTAAAATGTAGATACCATAAGTTTACCTCACAGAAGACAAGAACACATTTTGTCTTGTAATATGTTATCTACCTATTATTGTTATTTAGAAAGCAAAGAAAACATGATTAAATGGAAATCAATTTAAAGACTTTGAAAAAGAGATTTATATATTTTTTAACTCATTGCATTCTTATGGAGCACTATGTGTTTCTTTTACCACTTTTGTGTTCTATCTTACGTGTTAAAACAATTATATTTTTGTATAAAACTATTGTTGTAGACAGGAGCTTTCAATAAATTTTCCAGAATTTAATTTTAAAATTTGTCACATGATTATGAAGTTGTTACAAAGGCATTATGCAGGTCGGTTTAAAATATTATCCTATTATTATTATTATTATTATTATTATTATTATTATTATTATTATTATATAACAAAAACAACACCAACAATAATAATAATGATAAAAAGAAGAAGAAGAAGAAAAGGAATAGCGATAGTGTATAAGCTACAATAATATTGTAAAAATACAGTTTTAATAAAGAAAGTTCTGTAAATGTTTACCTCTTTTGTAACGAATAACTGCAGTTACTATCAACCCAAGAGCAATAAGACATGCTGAAATTAAAATTCCGGCATTCCACTTCCAAGCATCAGCATTCGACTTCCAAACATCAAAGACTTTACCTATAATTAAACCACATTTAGCACAATAAAGATATCTGTAACAAAATGATCAATAATTAACTTATTGAGATAAATAACACTCATACCAACATAACACTTACTGTATGCATTATTTGTATTTTGGCTATTGGCAGTAGATAAAATAAAAATTATACATTTGTTTTTATACATAAATAGTGTGTTCCTTATGATAATGTGTCATTATAAATTATTGTAATCTATAAAACATAGAATACTGTAGCAGTCTAAATCTAATTTTGTAAATAATAATTTATAATCACTGTTAATGATGACCTCTCCCTCAATCATGTGGTGTTTTTGTAGAAGTCTGCAGTAAAATCTGTTGGAGTCGCTATAATCATAAACAGTGATGCGACGTTTCACACTGAAACCCCCAGTCTCTCTGTGTATCTGTGTCTCTTCAGCAGGCAGAGTGTCTCCTTTTCTGTCTAGCCACAGAACATCAGGTTCAGGATTCCAGCCTCTGGACTCACACACTAGATTAATCCCTCCTGAGTTATCATAACTCTCCATTGTGATCACTGGGTGACTTCCCTGTCCTACAATTAATGAACAAAAAGTACTGTTTTAATGTAAGTTTGTTATCAAACAAACATAAATGTAAATCATGTAACCTTTCCAACAGAGATTATTATTAGTATAACATTAAGTGCTAGAAAGAACAAAGACGAAATTTGTTTATTTATGAAACAGTTTGGCAAAAGGGGCATATCTCACACATCTATTAACTTGTATACCACAAGAAGGCGCAGAATATCAGTCTGTCCCTGTTTTTCCTGGGGAGAAGTGGCTTCTTTGTTGCACTTCTTGACACCAGGGCATCCTCCAAAATTATTCACCTCACCAGTCTGCTACCATCCCTAAACAAGCTCTGCAATGGTGAATCAACTTTAGGTGATGGTCCTGGCACTTGCTCTACTTTCATGGGCACTCTTCTTCACAAAAATTTAACCTCTCTTGATGAGTTCTTGATGATCTGATAAATAGTTGATTTAGATGCAATCCTTGTAGCAGCAATATCTTTGCCTGTGAATCTCTTTTTGTGCAAAGCAATGATGACTGCCTCTGTTTCCTTGCAGGTAAACATGCTTTGTTTTTATTTTTGTATCTTTGTTTTCAGATGTGGTTTAGCAATGTTACACCACTATTCAGCTGGATGGGTCAGACTCTTTTATACAAAGAAAAAAGAAAAATGATACAACTAATGATTTTGTTTAGACTCAGACTGTTTGCCCTTGACTCGTTTTTTGAGAAGAGCATATATCAGAAAACATCTTCAATGACCACACCCTGTACACCAGTACACACGTGGTGAGTTTTTCTTTCATTGACCGAAGGGTACCAACAATTTTGTCCACGTGTGTATATTACATATTGTAGTATATTACATAGAGGATGTTCGGGTCCACTGGACCCGGGGCTAAGAAAAGTGTGAAAATTGTAGGTCCTGTGTGCCTTCACTCTGTCCTCCTCCTGTCTGGGACTGCTGTAAGTACTGTATGTTTGTGTATGTGTGTGTATGAGTGTGTAAGAGAGTGTGAGTTTTGTGTTTTTGCCCTGTCGCCCCGAACAAGGTTGCAGACATTGTCATACAGCATTGTGGCAAAATTCAAGCACCAACACCTGTCTGCTTTCACATTCCTGCACACTTTACCCTCCGTCTTGTGGGATCCTATCTTTATTTGCTCCTATTCTATTGCATTTTTCATATCCCAAATAGGGGGCCAGATGCAATAATTATAGCATTGTGGTTCCTTATCACAACTTATCAAGATCACCAAAAGATTCTCTGTTCATTGCAAGTGAATGTGGAAGAGAAAGAGATGCTTTTGATGACGATGTAGAGAAAGATGGTTCAGAATGTGAGGATTACATTTTTGAAAATTAGTCTGACAGTGACTATGAAGAAAAGGTTGAGACTGTCCATCAGCTAGTTCCAAAACAAAAATGATCCCTATGACCAGCCCATCAGCAGCCAGTTCCAGGAACAGAACAAGTCCATCAGCAAGTGGAAAAATATGGATGTGAAAAGAAATGGTGAAATTGAATGGTTTTCTTGCCCAAGAAATAAGCCACTGTGCATGTCTGCATGTGATAAAGATGCAATAAGGGCCAACAGGGATGGCAGTTTCTCATGTGCAGGACATAAAGATTGCAATTTCTTTGGAACAAGGGAAAAAGAGATGGACCAAACCCATTCACATGCCCACATTGGAGTTCTGATCCTTGCTGGAGTTTTCAAGTCCAAAGCAGAATCCACAGAACTGCCGCTGGATGCAGAAACTGACAGAGAACATTTCCATGCAACAATGTCCCTGGAAAACTTCCACATAATTTTCAGGATTATCTGCTTTGATAAACAAGACGACAGACCTGTTTGAAAGCAGAGAGAAAATCTAGCTGTCATCAGGATGGTGTGGGACAAGTGGGGACACTGCCTCATCCTATTTTACCACCCTGGGGATATTGCGGCTAGCAACAACTAATAAAAGTGCTGTGACATGTTTAGATCCAAGATGGACAGAGACACACTACAGTATGTGCATGCATTGAGAAGTACATATGCAACACTGTAGCGGGTTCGACCCAAAGTTGCACGGGCGGCACCATGAAACACAGACACGAGGCGAGATCTTAGAGGAAAAGGGTAATTTATTTGGAATAAATAGGGGAAGGAAAGGGAAAAAGGAGGGAGGACGGAAAGAAAGGGAAGGGATGATGTGTGCACGTGCAGGGTCCGAGGCAGTGCCCAGCTGGCATGCGGGTGGGCGGTGGGCGGAGTGGCCGAACGGAGCACGCGAGGCAGCGCTCCTGCACGCTCCCTCTCGCTTCCTCCCCGCTGTCGATGGCCGGCCCTGGCTCCTCCCGAGCTCTCTGTGGGCGCGGCCTCAGGCGGGAGTCTCGCTCGGACGTCCATCGGCTGGGCGGCTTTCCCGGCTGGGATCGGCGACCTTAACGCTGTCCTCCTCGCGGCCTTTTCCTCTTCGGCGGCGGGGACGCGAAGGCGGGCTCGACGCGGGAACATAGGATGCCGTGGGAGCTCGTGCAGCTCTTTCCCGCGCTGTCCTCAGCGCGGAGATCAAAGGGGCGGAAATCCAATGTCCTTTTAAGTCTCTGGGGCACGTTCCATTTTCCCCACTCGCGTGCCACTCTCGAGCTCCACCGCGTTACGCTCTTCTCGGACCCCGGACTAAACTCCGCGCCTTGCTTTTATAATGCGGAGCAAGCCCGAGATCCTATTAACGTTAATCACTGCCAGCCGGCCCGTATAGGCGGCCCCGTCCCTTTGCACACCTGCAGAAGGGGTGGCGCCTACTTAGGGAGCCTACGAAGTGAGCGAGGGGCGATAATAGATTTGGGCGTACGCCCATCACAGGCGCACGCCGTGACAAACACATACACAGTAAAAAACTGCCACTTATGTGTTGTATGAACTAGGGCTGATATGTTGGCTATACTGACATGGTTTAGCTTGTGTTGTGTAAAATGACTTCAAAGGGTTAAAGTTCATATAAATCAAATGCAAAATTCAGGATGATGCAGCCACCCAATCTTGGGAAAACCATTGGTTGGATCACTTAGAAAAGTTATAGCACAAAAATCCTGGTGGGGAGGAATCTCCACCAGTCGGTATTAATCGCCAGTTTTTGTGCCCTGAAAATAACAATAACAATAGTAGCCTTAAGGCACCCCAATAATTAAAATTCGAGATATTGCACATGACAGTATTACATATTTGTTTCTTGAATGGCTATTGTGTATTATGTACAGAATTAGCAGCTGGGAATAAATAAATATTAAATAATGTGAAGTTAAGTCTGTTAAAATAGCTCTTTCAGAGAGGGTAGTGAGCAACCAGTGATTTTTCGGAGGTGTTCTGAATGGACCAGCAGTAGTAGGATAACATCAGGTTCTCCTATAAATCATTTTTCCTAAGAATCCTCAAGAAGTACATGCTGTGCCTTCTTTACCAATGCTGTGGTGTTTGTGGTCCAGGAGAGATCATATTAGTAGCACTGTCATATGGGAACACAAATTTTCCTTATTACCATATGCGCTTTTTACAAATACACTGTCACCTAGTAACCATACTGCATGTCAGAATGACTCCTGTTCCTGGGATCATTTAGTCAGAGAGTGAACCACTCTAAAGTTTGTTAAAATGCTACAGATATTATATTATTATATTATATTATTATATTATGTATATTATGAGATTATGTTTTCACAAACTATAAAAAAAAGACAATAGCATTTTTATGCAGTTTATTTTTCTGTAAAAGCTTCAGTGCAGAAACGTATCTTACCTTCAACAACAACATTCACAGTGATGTCATCATACCAGGATTTGTGCTCAATGAGACACTTATATTCTCCTTCATCAGAGACACGGAGAGATGAGAGTTTGAGTGAAGTGTTGCCTTTCTGTAGCTCATCTTTAAACAGTGATGTTCTTCCAATGTAGGACTGAGCCTGCTTTTCATATCTGTCTTCATGATCCTTATAGAGATGCACTAATGAAGCGCCTTCTTCTAGTTTCAACCACTCCACTGTCATGTCCACAGCACTGGTGTTGGGTTGGATAAAACAGGGCAGAACGAGATCATCACCAGCTACAGCTGAAAGAGGAGCTTCTGGACCAAACACCCTTAACTTTTCTGTATTGTGGGGAAAAAAAACAAATACTGTATATCACTATCATTGTTTGTAGAAAATTACCTTATTTAATTTCACCTCTTTATGAACATAAAAGCAAGACTGTACTTGATTTTGACCTTTTCTTGTTTCTTGCCATAATAACAATTAGGAGTACCTGAACAAATTGCTGTATTTAAAAGGATAAGAAAAAAAAATAACACATTTATTATTTTACACATTTATTATTTAATTTAAGCATGTACGGTGTAAACCATTTGGCCAGTAGATAGGGTAATCATAGCTAGAATGTCAATTTGATTTAATAAAATTTTAGCACAGTCAATTTAGTTGCACTAATGTTTTCTAACAGTTTTTAAAGTTTAAAAAAAAGCACTAAAAAGCACTGAAATGTTGTGTAACTTGATTGTTTAAGTTTAATTTTAAAGTCTCATATAAAGCAATATTATTTGGTGTTCCACCCTATCCAGTCAGTGTTTCCATTCGACTGCCAAGAGTTCCCAGTCCCTGATGTCAGAGTTCCGTTCCAGGGGTCTGAGTTGGCGGGAGAAGAGCAAGGGTGAAGCTTGTTGTCCTTGGGAGATCTTTTTAAGAGATCAGTCCCTACACCAATCTCAGAAGCATCTACCTCTACGACAAACTGGAGGGAGAGAATGTGGGGTGGGTACCCAGGGCTGGTCGCGTTTTTAGCTGAGTGGTAAGTGATGCCAGATTTTCTGTGATGGTTTGGAGCATAATGGTGATCTGTCTGATTCACTGCTGGTGATTGCCTAGGAGGGCTCCTAGGCTCTCTAATGCCCCCTCAGACGAACCGCCTCTGCTGGATCCATTCGTGGCCAGATTATACTGTTAGGGATCTGTAAGGTAGTGATGGCTCCAAGTGCAGGTGACGTATTGGCAGAAGCTCCTTGCAGTTTATTGTATTTATATATATTTAAGGTAAGGTTCGAAAAAAGCTTAGCAGGTCGCATGGAAGCCTTATTAATGCGCTTGATACTGATGTGGCTGATGTGTTTTGGGAGCATCGCTGGAATGTGGAAGTCCCGAGACATGGCACAAGAGCTCTGAGAATGTGGACGTGCAGAACCGAATGTGGTGTTATGCGCTAAAATGCTCCCTGCCACGGATACCCCCCCCCCCCCCCCAAAAAAAAAAAAAAAATCGTTAAGTGGTAAGACAAGCTTAGAATTCACTGTAATACTGCAGCCACCTCTCTCTCTTTCTCTCTCTCTGCATGTGCTTCTGACTGTATAAGTGCCTTCATACCTGATAGAGATTCCATAAAGCTGTAGAGAATCAGGAGAATCACACACGGAAACATAATTCCTAAAAGAAGATTTATCATTACTGGTTCAATCTTTAACAATACAAGTTCAATATAAATAACACAACACATTATTCTAGCACACTTTAACACTGTAGTTCTTTCAAAAAACTTTAAACTCACTATTCACTATTTTTTAAGGTTTATATATTTTTATTCATTAGAAGGTTTCTGAAGCGTGTTTGTCCAAGTCCACACTTTCTTTCACTCTGGTGTGCTTTTATTTGTGTAATCTGTTTTTAACACAGTTTTTTTTTTCCAGAAGCATGCCTATTAGTTAGTCCCTTTGAGAGTTTGTAACAAACTTTGGAAATATGGTCCAAATTTAAACATGTTTTTGTTATGTACTGTATACAAATAACTACACAGAATTTACTGATAAAGAACTTGATAAAGTTTGAGCCCAAGGGTATTATACTGTATGACTGAGATTGTTGTGATCTGGGGTTGCTTTAATTGATCAGGTTTAGGTTCAGCAATGGTATGTGTCCAAACAATGAGATGACCTGAAGATACTGAATGTCCAGGTTTTTCCCAACAATGGATTTTTTTCCCCTGGCGGCACGGAAATATTCCAAAATAACGATACCAGAATTGTAAAAGAGTGATACAGAAAGCATGAGGCATCAATTTCACACATGAATTGGCCACCACAGAGTCCCGTCCTTAATCCCATTGAGAATCTTTGGGATGTGCTGGATAGGGCTTTACGCAGCGGTTCAAGTCTCCATCATCAATACTAAATTGAAAAATACTTTTTAAAAAAATTAATAATAAAAAGATCTTGGAAGAAAAATTAATGTAACACTGGACAGTAATAAATGTTGTGATATTGTATAAGCTTATTGAAATGATGCCATGGTGAATACATGTGGTAATCAAAGCAAAAGGGAGTTCAATTAAATATTAATACCCATTAACCCCTCAACTTGAGACCTATTTATTCAGAAATACTTATCCTACATGATGTAAGGCTGCACTCAAATATCCATTTAAATCTCATTTTGAATTGTCATTTGTTTTTAAATGACTTAAATTATGACACTTAAATTATGGGTGATCAGAAAGGCACCTATATAAATAAAATGCATTATTATTATTATTATTATTATTATTATTATTATTATTATTATAGTATGTGACTTTTTTTTTTGTTTATACTTCTGTATGTTTATACTTCTGGAAAGCACTTTGAGTCAACTGCTGTTGTTTTAAATGTGCTATATAAATAGAAATGACTTAACCAACCATTCCACAGTTTGTCATTACATGTATTTTGCCCCTATATCTGTCTGTTCAGGATGGGGTATAAATATCAGGGACAAAATTAAATGAGAATCCAGCACATTTCACCTGCCCATACACTATGTGCATGCCTGGGAGGAATTAAAGTGCAACTTAAAGAAGAATTTATATTCTGGATTTATGTTTCTATAAAGCTGCTTTGTGACAATGCACATTGTTAAAAGTGCAATACAGATAAACACTAAATTGTATTGAATTTAACTCAATAACCAAACAAATTACAAATACACCTGTCCCTACAATGCTTCTGAAGTTCTGCACCCCAAAGTCATTCGTGGATCTGCATTACCAATACAACAACACTATTCAGTAGGCTAGCTGGCAAATATTAATACTGTATAAAAGAGCGTGCAAATGTGACGCGAGGTTTTTTTTAACACTAAGAAAATCCGACCACGACACCCTAGGAACTCACCCCAGGGAAAAAAAAGATATTCAAACCACTCAATTTAGGTATAAAGCACACAGGTTCAATTACCTCAGAAGTAGGCAGGAGATGTGAATGAAATATAAAAATACAATGTTTATTAATACACAATAGCTTAAAAACACACGAAAACAAGATGGACCAGAAACCCCACTCCAAGCAAAAAAAAAAAAAAAAAAAGTTCCAAAAAGGGATGAAAAACCTACTGGACATGGAGATACTTCTGAATAAAACTAAATAAAAAGAAAAGAAATACCCACAGAGCAGAGGATCACAATGTCCGAAAACAAGGTAGAATTGTCTTTTACAAGGGCCCACTCCCACACATACACGCCACCATGCACAATGATCACACTCTCAAACACTCCAAGTGTAGCACCGCACACAATAAGGAAGAACCACCACCACAGCGAATGGAACCCCAGCTCTTCCAATAAACCGAGGAAATAATTAAGACACCAGCAATACCACATGGACACCGCCTAATAGAATATCTCTTGACAACGATGGGCATCAAAAGCAAACAAAAATACACTAGAAGGATTCATGAGACAAATTCAACAAGTAGTCTCCACTGGAGGCCAACTGTAATGAGGTACATTCAATTACATACATTTTTACTATTATACAACACAACCAAAAAAAAAACAATAAAGAAAAACAGAACAACTAAAGTATGCCAACTGTGCTAAAACACATCAAAATTAAAACTACTGGTTTGTTAACACTGTTTTTACAAAACTACAGTGACTGACAAAGCTTTTAACCATGCTATCAAGGAAGGAATTTTAATTTTACCTTCCATAGCATTTTAAGTTATTCAAAAAACCCAAATAATCCCACTGTTTTTTTAAATTATTATTATTTATTTTTTTGTTGTTTGTTTTTTGTCTCTCTGGTTATGAAAACCCTTTTACTGACAGGCATTTTAATGAAACATACCATGACATTGAGCCAATACTGTACCAACACAGGAAGTTATTCAGGTTATTTTGAGTTAGCAAACTGTTTAGCACAGTTGCTGCTGAAGGGGTAATGTGTAAGGTTAAAGTTAGAGGATAAGACAGTTTCTTAGGGCAACATAACTTACCAGCTCCACACAGCAATACTCTCAACTCTACTGTTCCTATAGCTAACATTGCAACAATAGCATTTCCTGGAACACTAGAAAGTAAGCTGATTGTCTGTGGGAAAGTAACTTATTGTACACTGACTCAGAAATTGTCAGGTACCTGCACCACTTAACAGGTGAGGAGCTATCAGAATCATCAGCAAATGCTATAAAATAATACTAAACTACTTGTTATGTGAAAAAGTAACACTAACGTTATCCACCTTCTCCATTTTGACCTATTCCTTCATCTTTTCTTCTCGACAATGGGTCCAACATTTGATCGTGTCCAATTTTTTCACTGCTCTCATTCCCACTGCACCTTCCCTCCCTTTTCCCTCTACTTCTCCTTTCATTTTCATTTCCCCATATGTTATAACGTAAAACTATTGTGAAATCGCACATAACTTTTGTCTGTCCTTCTTCCTGTTAATGTTTCAGTGTCACTTGACATGGTAACTTACCTAGAATAACAAGATGGCAGCATTCAATGTCAAATATGCCATAATACTTTACACTCCAGCATTTATCACAAAACAACTCTTCTAAGACTTATTATTATTATTATTATTATTATTATTATTATTATTATAAATGCATTATATTTTTATTTAACACATTTATTACTTCTATTATAAACAACCTGAAGAATGACAGAAACTATGTGTGTGTGTGTGTGTGTGTGTGTGTGTGTGTGTGTGTGTGTGTGTGTGTGTGTGTGTGTGTGTGTAAGAGCGAGAGAGAGAGAGAGAGAGAGAGAGAGAGAGAGTATAACACAAGCAGTTTAACTGTGCAGATATTAATATGTTATATGATATATATATATATATATATATATATATATATATATATATATATATATATATATGCAGGTCACTCCTCTGAGGTTGTCAGATTTTCCTTAAGTCCAAAAACAACTTGGAAATACAAAATGTAAATTGTCTGGTAAACGACACTTCCTCACTTTCAACCGTTGTATGATAACATAAACTCAACCAACAATAAAAAAATATATAATAAAAATAAAAAGATGAAATTTAAAATAAGAAATTATAGACTGTGTGGAAATATATTTCTTATTTCCATATAATGCATGGAAATATATCAAGGACATATTCTTATAAACATTTCGAACTGTAATTGTCATATTAATGAAAACGAGTTTGAAATAACATGAAAAGTTTTGTTAAAACTTGTGGGCTTTCTGTTTTTATCTACTTCAGCACGTATATCATGACCGGTAAGAAAGGGATGGCAACAAAATGAACTCAATCTCTGAATGTAGTTCGATCTTTTTGCCTCAAAAGTAACGGTAAACACTGAACACTTTCACTTTATATGCAAGACTTGTGATGTAAAACATTAAATAGACTGTGAAACTTATTTCCTTACAATTTAATCATATTAATGAATCATATTAAACACAATCAATTTAATCATATTAATCATATTTAAATACATATCATATAATCATAAGGATACTCACCATAGATCAAGTCTCCTGTTAACAGTAATATCGCACGTAACTTTGCTCCGTCTTTCTTCCTGTTAACGTTTCAGTGTCATTTGAGGAAATGGTAACTTACCTAGAATAACCACAAGATGGCAGCATTCAATGTCAGATGTGCCATTACACTTTACGCTCCAGCATTTATCACAAAACAACTCTTATTATTAAAATTAATAATAAAAAGTATTATTATTAGTATATTACATATTTAAATATAAAATTATTATTATTATTATTATTATTATTATTATTATTATTATTATTATTATAAATGTTTATGACATTCTGCATGCCTATTTTGGCTTGTACAATTACATTATAATTATTAGCTTATAAACTAAAACTAGCTACCTCAGTGGCAGGTGCTTGGTATCCATAAAAATGGAAAGCATGCCACCAATTCACTCATCTGAATTTATAACTAATATTTAAAAGGTTCACAAGGTTGTATATTATACAGTGGAACCTCGGATTGCGAGTAACGTGGTTTACGAGTGTTCCGCAAACCGAGCAAAGATTGAATTAAAGAACTTTAATTGAAATGAAGCGTGTTCAAAATAATAGCGGTGTGGAGTTCAATTAGAGAGATAAATCATTCTGTGAAAAACAGGTGTCAAACAAATTCCCCTTATTTAAGGATAAATGCAGAAAAGGTTGTCCATGCATTTCTCTCTGAAAATCAGATTAAAAATGGGTAATTTCAGACATTGTTCAGAAGAACAGTGTACTTTGATTCAAAAGTTGATTCAAGATGGGAAAACATACAAAGAAGTGCAGAAAATGATAGGCTGCTCTGCTAAAATAATATACAGTATCACCAAAACCAGAAAGAAGTGGAAGAAAAAGTAAAAAACTACGGTTTTCAGAAACCATGGTTATACAACTACATATTAGTTCAGAGATGCACAATAAAGATTAAACTTAATGTTTAGATTAAACAGCTGATGTTTAAAAGAAAAAATGAGACTCTGTAGAATTCACCTCCATATCTAACTGCTTCGCATATGATTTTTAAAACTCTGTGTAAGTGTTTAGATGCTGTACTGGAAAAGTCACAGTACGAGTGCACACACTCACAGTTGGGTAACAAATGGTGTGATCTCCTCATCGCTCCTTGTATTCAAGATCAAACTTTTTTTTCCATTAGGCAGGATGGGCATGTGAGACTGCCCAGTAATCCACTGGAGAAAATGCTGGACTTCAAGAGGCTCTGACAGTTGCACTGTCTCTCTCACCACCTGTAATGTATGAATACACAGTGGGTACGGAAAGTATTCAGAAGCCCCTTAAATTTTTCACTCTTTGTTATATTGCAGCCATTTGCTAAAATCATTTAAGGTATTTTTTTTTCCTCATTAATGTACACACAGCACCCCATATTGACAGAAAAACACAGAATTGTTGGCAATTTTGCAGATATATTAAAAAAGAAATACTGAAATATCACATGGTCCTTAAAAACTTATCTTAAAAAGCAAGGTGTGGGGAGACACACACACACACACACACACACACACACACACACACACACACACACACACACACACACACACACGGCGCCTGCACGCACAAACGGAAACACTTATCTGTCTGGATTTATTTTGACTTTTTTAAAATATAAAGTGCAGGTTAATTTGTTTTATTTTTACTTTAAATATTGTATTAATTATTTTTATGTATTTATTTTTAACTCTAACTTCAGATGACTTCAATACCTAATTACGGGTATGTGATAATATCATACAGTATTTGGAATTCTGCTGAGAGGACTAAGAGAATAGCTGAAGCTATTTAAAATAAGTGTGAAACTCCTCAACAGAATAGACAACCTCTTGAAACTAACAACAATAATAATAATTAAAAAATGAACACACACAAACACAGCGACTGGCCCAAACCATGCCCCCTCAACTCTCACACACGCACATTCATACAAACAGATGGTAGAAGAGCGGTATTCTAGTTTTGTCGCACCTCACGGCGACGGTATGCATTTGCTGGCTTTTACCACAGAGCGCTATATAAGAGCGCTATATAACTATAGACCGACGCCTCTGGCCTTAGTTCATTCTCTCAAGGATTAATGAGCCACAGCTCCTTTAGAGCTGCACATAGTAGCAGATAAAATCAAGTGAAACATTGTAGTTAAACGAATTCCTAAATACAGTACTAAAATTACAGTACAAATGTAGAATAAAATTTTATTAGTATCAAATTAAAACAAAGTAAACGTTAACACAGTGAGCCTTTAGATTTTATCATGTGTGTGCAATTAAAAAAGCTACGCATGTAGGGTTTTGGGTCATCTTGTATTTTGTGTTCTTTAAATTTGTAGTAGATAAAACCAAAATAACTGAAACTAAATGACCATAAAATGAAAACATTGTCAGGACAAAAACTGTAATTAGTTTTACAGAGTAAGACCTTAAATTTAACAGTTAAAAACGTGAAAATATGGTTTATTGCAGTAAAATTTACGATATACTGTATTTATAAAAAGGAAAACATTATTTTGTCTTCGACAGTTTTCCATAAGCATTATGAATATGACATTATGTCTCATGGATGTAACATATAAACTCTCAGAGAAGGTATTTGTTACTAATATACTGAAGCATCAGTTTATATTTTATTAAACCCTTGTTGATAGAGTTTAAAATCAGAATTATATCTGTCTAGACTTTTTTTAAATAGAAAACTAGTGCATATGCACTACTACACTACTACACTCCCCGCACTATAAAACACAGCGTGCAAGTTGTGCAGGGGACGCGTGGAAACCGAGGAAGAGTGGCACGCAAGCGGGGCAATGGAACGCACACCAAGGACTTCAAAGTTGTGAATGGTATTCCACCCTTTGGACAGGCTTGAGCAGGTGCCAATTTGCCCGCCATCACCTCTCAACAGCCTGTGCCCGCATGCCAGCGGGGCGCTGCCCACCAGACCTGCACATGCCCACCTTTCCTTTCCTTTTTCCCTTCCTCCCTCCTTTAACTCTTTCCTTCCCTAAATAAAATTACCCCTTTTCCGTAAGACCTCGCCTCATGTCCATGTTTGTTGTTGCCCCCCTTGTGCCAAACCCGTTACAAAATACATGAACATATTTGACACCCCTGTGCAGTGTGCATTTAAAAATGCAGGGCAGGGGACATAAACAGTTTTAGCATGTGTGTGACAAAATCATATTTTTCTGTGTAAAGTTATAATAAAAGCCCTTCTGTAAAATTATATGCTTAGATTGTCTGCCTAAAACGTTTTAAAAATGTCCACCCTGACATTTGCATATTTGATTTTGAGAATTTAAATATTGTTTTGCTGCACTGTAAACCCTAATGCTCAAAGTAATTAAACATATTGAGTACTGTTAACTTAAATAATTGCAATTAGGTCAAATTAATAGACCTTTTTGAGTATTCAGACCTTTTTGGCATTTATGAGTTTGTAGAAATGACACTTTTTAGGTTAGCTGAACAAATTTGATATTTTATGTAATCGTAAGTACTTAAGTAACAATAACTTAAGTAAAACTTCCACCAATGTAAAAATCTATAGAGTACTTGTGGCGCAGTGGTAAGTGTCTTGCCTGCCATGCGGAAGGCCCGGGTTCAATTCCTGGTCTGCTCAGATAAAAATGGGAGGGTTGTGTTCAGATGGCATCTGGTGTAAAAATTATTTAAAATGTATTTAATTTGCAACCTCTAAAAAATATATAGTATGAGTTTGTTACGTCCCTGACGTATTATATATATATATATTTTTTTTTTATGCTTGGTGTTGCCTGCTGTTTTGGG